>JAVQJL010021622.1:0-58383 GCA_036024295.1 Nannoperca obscura | reverse complement strand
TTTTTAACAATGAAAAATTGTAAATCTACTTATATTTGACTGTTATTTTACGAAGAATATATACAGTAAAAAGATGTAATTTTATTGTAATTGACTGTTAAATTAAGTATAGTTTTTTAATGTAATATTGCGGTAACTGTTTGGCAACTTTTGCTGCCAGACATAATACCGTTTTTTTACGTTTTTTTTTTTACAGTGCAGTGGTTAAGTGAGACATACAGTGGGCTACCATGCTAAATGAGTGATAGCTAGTGATAACAGCAAAGGATGAGATTGTGACACTGTTGCATGTTGATATTTTGTTTGATATTTTTTGACCTGTGCTGGCTCCACAGATGCCAGATTCATCAGCCCCAGGCTAAGTTTCATCAAGATGACTGACAAGTGCTGGGGCGTGAACGTGACCAAGCATCGTCGTTGTTACAATCCATCCTGAGAGGAACATGAATATCTGTGCCAAGTTTCATGGAAATCTATCTAACAGTTGTTGAGATATTTCAGCATGGACCAGTGGTCCGAGTGGTTGACTGACATACTAACTGACCAACATTGCCATCCCTACAGCCATGACGCCAACATGGCTTAAAATTAGAGCTACTATTTTGATAAATAATTAATCATTTCAGTCATTTTACAAGCAAAAATGCCAACTATTCTCTGCTTTTTGCTTGTAAAATGTGAAGACTTGATGCTTTTCTCTGTCATATATATAACAATATATTGAATATTTTGCCATAACATAATTTCGGTCCTCTCCACATTAAAGCATCTGGGAGCATCCTGAGGGCAGAGAGTCCAAGTACCCATCTAAAAAAGCAGCCATATATAAAAACGTCCTTCTTTACAACGCAGGTCGACTCACTCGGAAGCCTTGCGTTGGCTTCTGTTATAACAAATCTGACCAGAAATGTGGAAAAATCCATTACTTCAAGTGTTATGGGCTCCACCACCTCCCTTGAGACAGACAGTGGCTGCCCTCCAAAACTTGACTTGCACCATGCCAGTCTGTGCTGGATGGGAATCATTTCTTATCCATTTAATTTCAGCACCCAAAACGACACATTTGTGAGCACATACATTTTGTGCTGTTGGACATCACTGAGTTAGATACACTGTTTCAAACATACATTGGCATTTTTGTACAGCAAAGTGTCTGTGTGTATGTCAGCAGATACACAGACACCAATATATAGTCTGTAATAGGCTAATATAGGCAGATAAATCAGTACGGCCAATTTAACAATCTAGCTCTGGGAGAAAGTACTGTCTTTGCCAAAACATGCAACTGTCCAAAGGCTAAGGTTGCAAACGTTGCAACAGGAAACAGTTTAAAAGATACAATCCAACAATGTGCTGGTCCATCTCTCAATGCTTTTCCTCCCTCAACATGCTTTAGCTGTCAGCCTCAAGCCTATTGGTTTCTACTGAGGAAAACCGGTTACAACATACACTTTCTATTTTTAAAGGTTAAATTTCATAAAACAGCTGTGTAAAGCAGTTTTTACTTTAACAGCTGTTAAAAAGTGCATTTGTTGGGGACTATTTTTAGCTGTGGACTAATACACATTCAGTGCTCTAGTGAGTATTTCCAGAAGCAGGGGGGTGTGTGGGGGATTGAGTTTTCGTGCTTTTTATACTAAAGGAACATTTCACCGAGTGCAACAATGGGGCTCTATGACACAGAGGAAGAAGATTGTATAGCCTACCCATTAGTAGGATAAATTCATGGTTTTGGTTTTTTCGTGGGATTTGTTGACAATGAGAAAAATATATCACCAGACTTGTCTGTTAACATGTGTATAATATTTCCCTACCTGTTTCTACTTCACTTTAATACAGTTCATCCTCCGGTCACCGTTTGATCATCAGCTGATAGAAACTGAATGTCATATTGTCTCATGCACCACGTGCAGTCCATTAAAGCCGGTTTCCACACCCTTGCCACCATATAACATGCAGAGCATCGGCACAGCCAAACGGAACACTGCTCAACTAGAGACAAACCATTATAATGAAAATAAACCTGAACTTTCAAAATCATATGAGTGTTATTACAGGTTCCTCGTGCTAAAGAAAGTGCTCCTGTGGTGCTTTAATATTATCTCGGACAGCAACATTTGTTTCTATAATATCCCTCCTTTTTATTGAGGGAGAATGTCATGCGGAGCACCAGAAGTAAGTGTTTAATCATGTGAAATGAAAACTGCATTACACTTTTAAATGCAACAAGGTGCCTCAGTGCTCACTAACATCCATTTATCGGATCTATCAGAGCGACACGTGGATGGGAATGCTGATGAGGAGGAGGACGATGAGAAGGTCTGAACTCCTGTGGTGTCAAGGAGACTGTGGTGACCTCAGAGCGTTCAATCCCCTTATAGGAGAAACACTGCAGCTGCATGGCTTTTCACAAAACCATCCCATCCGCCACAGAGACAGAGCCACAGCTCCACTACAGAGCTGAACAGTGAAAATGTATGTGACGCACAAAGCTCCAGTTGAATAATATGTGTCTGTTTGCGTGTTTGTGATACCTATTGCATAACAGAAAAGGCAAAAAAGATATTTCTGTGACCCGAGAATAACCTTTTAAGAAAGCGCATGTGGAAAAAAGGGGGAGCTGGAAGACGGGATCATCAACTCTTCATGAACAGTCCTGTCAGGAGCTGGACGAATATGGTTCACCTCCTTGTCTCAGCCTGGGATTTCTGCAGCCATCTGCAGTCTGACACCACCAGACACATTCAGAGTAGCTATCAAGACACATCATCCGGCTTTGGTGTGACGTGATTTCAATGCTTTAGCATCTGTTTCCCGAACGGAGCCTTCCTACACACATACATAGCATGAAAACACCCAAAAAGAGTGACACACACAGGCACACAAACAGACTATATTTATCCAGATCAAGTGCAGGTACCAAACAAACACAGAAGCATGGAGGCAACTGGACCGATGCAGCATGCACGTGTGCAAGAGAGCGCAGGGAGGTGAAGGAAGGACCTACCTCGTGCAGCTCGGGGAGCAGAAAGCATGTTTACATTCACAACACAGCCTCTTAGAGAGAGGATGAGAGAGAGAGAGAGAGAGAGAGAGAGAGAGAGAGAGAGACTGAGTGAGAGTGATGACATCACCATATTTTTCTTCCTCCTCTGAAATGTAGGCTCAGCGCTGCAGGGCTGCCGGAGTCGGCTGTGGAGCAGCAGTGAGAGCTCCCTCTGTGTGTGTGCAATGATAGAGGAGTTTCACATGAGCCCAACAGAGCCCTCAAAATCACACACAGACAGTATTAAAACCCCTGAAATAGCAGACTAGCTAGGTTTCCATCCATGTGGATCACAAAGTCATGCGCATTGTCCATCCAATTTTTTGTTGTGTGCCATTAAACCACTGCAGAAGAGAGCGCAACAAGATGATGTAGTTAAACGAGTACCAATCAAACCTCAAATGGTGAAAAACGATGTGCAAAACGTGATGGAAATATAGCATTTATCTTTGTTTCATGTATTCTTTTAAAAAAATGTTAGTCTCCTCATGGCCCCACACAAATCTGATGTTTTCGTCTGCAGTCATGTTTTTCGTCTCCTCAGTGGATGTTTACATCTTGATTTATTTGCCAATTCTGTTTCCATTGAACTTTGTCGCATTTTGCTTTTATTCATACGCCAACTTTTCCACCTCAGCCAAGCGTGAAAAACGCTTTAGCGGAATTTCCAGATTTCTTTGAATTTCACAGCCTTTACTCTTAAAAAAAAAAAACACTGTATATAAAGATGGATAACACATCTCCACTAACTCCCACTGTACAAAAATGAAGCCAAAATAACTAATGAAAAACCAAACTTATCGGAAAAAATGAACACTTGAACAAACATCATCGTGACAACTACCTAAAAAAACGGGTGGGATTTACGATCTGCAGCCAGCCAACAGGGGGCGATCCAGATGTTTTGGCTTCACTTTTGGGGAACTGTCATGTCGTCAATCTTTATGTACAGTCTATGATAAAAGCAAGTGGATTGAAAACCATGTGTTCTAGATATCGTTTCTGTCAGAAAAAATGTGGTGATGTGCTGGTAAATAAAAGCTAAAGTATCTGGCCGTAAACATACACAAAGACTGAGAAAGCTCTGACAGATGGACATATTACCAGCAGGAAGCTGTAACGTGTGCTGACAGTTAAGTTACCAAGAGGGGCAGGCAAATATTGTTAGGAGCTACTTCCAACTGGCCCCAACAGCTGACAGTTACTGAAGCCATGTGCTTTTTTATTTACAGGGACATGCGCCCATACAGTGCTACTGAAAACACCAAATTCAGAGGAATGACACTGACCAAGAACTGAGATAAACAAAAATCACCCTCCTTATATATGGACTAGCTTCAATGTTATCCAGCATATACCACTGCCTGTGTTTACAGCTGTTTGTGTGGCAGAAGACATCCATTTCTTTAAATTCATTTATCTGATTCAGTATTCAAGACTGACACATTATCATCTTGTAAATTGCTTCTCCAATGACACTGAAAAATGAATTATTTGGAATGTGTGGTTACCTTTGGTATTATGTTCTTTGTGTTCATTTTATTATGTATTACTTTTTTGCATTTTTTGCATAGCACTTTGTGAACTCCGTGTTATTGGTAGCCTGCTTATTACGCACAAGCAGAATTTTGGGTAGCATAATGGCTTATTTTACATACCAGTAAGAAAATCTCCATCTTCTACCTCAACTTCATCTTTACATCGATCAAGGCTTATTCAGTTTGTCCTGACTTTGTTTAGAGTTGGAAATTGGAATGATTTATATGGGATCAGGCTACAAAACTGACAGTTTAATTGTGTCTTTAATCTGTATGTAACATTTCCAAAATGATGACAAATGCCCAACATAAGAGCCCACTGTGATGTCTTCAAATTTCCTGGTTAAGTGGATTCAGGTTCACTGAGCCACCAAGAAGCTGCTCGTCCTAAACGCACAATCTTGTGTCTCATAACATCAAAATGAATCCTCCCTATCTTTTCCCTGATGTCCTATTTCTACTACAACCTCCCATATTACTGTGGAGCATCACTATGGCCACGAGAGTGTCTGACCCAGTGGCTGCTTCTAATGCTGTCAGCTTATTCTGCTATGGCACTAAGGGCATCTGTCTGCAAACATGCTTAGGATGCAGAGGGCAGGACAGCATTAGAGGTGCTACTTTTAGAAGAATTCTGGGGGAAAACGTAGTCTAGCATTTATTTTCTATTTTAAGATCAAGCAGTCTCTGTGATTTGAGTATGGTGTGTATGTGTGTGTGTGTGTGTGTGTGTGTGTGTGTGTGTGTGCACAACATGCAGGATGTGTTCATGTATTATAATGTGTGGATCGTGTACATACTGATCCAGCTGCAGGGGGAAACATGCTGCTGACAAAAGCTTCCAGCTGTGTGTGTGTTCCTTAAGGAAATACATGCATGTCAGGTCCCAGGTCAGTGTGTCAGCATTATCAGAAAAAAAACTACACTACGCTTACATAAATATGCGCACACACATAACAAGCATATATAGTAGAACTACATAACCATGGACGTTTGGATAAAGGCAACATCAGCTGATCACATGATAAATCTGAGAAAGCTATTTGATAGATGATTTTATCCAAAGCACATTACAACACCCATCACCCTTCCTGACCACTGTGGCATAGAAGTTCCATGATTTTTCTTTTCATTTTAATAATTAAGTCAGACCACCTTCCATGACCTCCTTTACTGATTTGTGTATAGTTCCCCTGAAGGGGCAAACAGTCTGGTTTCCACAACAGCCTTACCACAAAAAAACACCACCTGTATGGAGTTTGAAGCTGCTGGTGAAGCAACAGCCTGGACTGGACTACCTGCTTGCGAGAGCGCAGCCGCTTGGCTAATCTAACGATCAAACAGCATAAATCTACAAAGCATATAGACCCTAATCTCTTAAAATAAATGAACAGTACATTGAACATCTCCGGGAGCTATTGAATTCATGTAAAATGTGACATAGTTGATTGTGTCAAAGGCCAGGGCTGCAACTAACGGTTATTTTTATTATCAATTAATCTGCAGGTTATTTTCACAATTATTCTTAATTGTAAGGTAAGAAATTGGAACTTTTGAACAAGACTGGGCAAGCTCACCTGACCTTGTCGGGTGGGAGACCCAATAAAGCCTGCCCAACCTGAACAGATGGGCCTGCAAAGATTACTTATCTAAACAGCAACAAAACAGAGGCTTCTAAAGGAATTCTGATAAAACAATATAAATGTTGATAAGACCAGCACAAAAGGAAAACAGAGTCAAACTTATCTCAAACACCTTATCTCAGAAGAAAGGTTTAGAATCATGTTCAGCAAATATATTGAGGCTTTGATGGACATAAAGATGCAAAAACATTCATTTTATTAACCTCTGTCTTTAACGGGTAACAGTATTTTAAAACATGTGCTCTTTTCTTTTCTATAAATGACTAATACTTACCATTAGTTTTGGAATTGGCCCAGTTCACTGGGATCTGTGAAGGGACTGCAATGGCTGCAATGTAATGCTTATGGGATTGTGTCTATGAAAAGTCTGCCCAATAAAAGTGCTTGGTTTTGCCACTGACAGGCTCAAACTGATATTTTAAGTGTATGACAACATTATGGAATGGATCCCTACAGAGAGAGATTGTAAGATCCTTTTTGTTTAACCAGAAACAGGAAGTCTCACTCTGAAATCTTTGAGGTTGAGTTGTTGGTGGAAACATGAGTCAGAGTTGGAGAGAAGAGTTTACAAAGAGGAACTGCTAGCAAGAATTTATTTCCAAAGTCATGGCAGAATATCTAGCAGATTTCAACAATGTAGATGTTAACAAAAAGGTCTGTCTCTGTAGGGATCCTTTCCATAATGTTGTCAGACACTTGGAATTACAATCTCAGCCTGTCAGTGGCAAAAATGATTTAGTGGACGTACTTCATGGGCGCAATTTCCCCAAATGATTAGGCCTACTTGCAGCCATTGCAGACCATTTTGCAGTTACCAGTTTAGGCAATCTACTCTACCAATTTCAAAACTTTTGGTCATTTACACCCCAAAATGTATAGTAAAAAAAAAATTTTAAAAGGGCACAATACTAGTTAACCTTTAAGGTCTCTCTTGATTTGCTATTGTAGCATTTCAGGGTAATCAGTAATGTTATGTTAACATTATGATTGCTTGTAACACTGGGGATATAAGACAAACATTTAACTTTACTAAAACTAAATACCATCTAGTCATGCAGATTACTTCTTCCTTGCTGGTGTGTCATAATTGGCCCAAATCACATAAAAGACATTACTGAGAAAGATCTGCAAGTGGAGATATTTGACACCCCAAGTGGAAATTCTATATGAATAATGCAAGTGACACAAGTATGTGAGCTTGCGTCACAGCCACTGTATAAAGCATCACCATCCACCTGTATCAAACAGGCTCATCAAAAGCAATGCATCATGCATCCCTCAAAGAGCTGCAGATGTGCACTGGGCGATGGAGTCTGAGTGGGAATTAGGACACTAGAAAGCATGAACATTACTCGTGTTCTCCTTCAGCTTAACAGCAAAGCCTGGCCCGAGTAGAGACTCTGACTGTACTCATGACCAGATCATGTCCAGACTTTAATACTGTGAATTTTGGAGGTGTGGATGTATGTCTGTAGCCCGACATCGTCAGATGTATTGGCAAATGGGGATTATCCAGAACCACTCAGTTCATTTTTGATTTCAAGGGGCATTATAAACGGGCACAAACCCAAATACATCTGGACACAACTTAATAGACCTGCAACCAATCAGAGAAACGAAACGTGATGAAGCGCTGAGTGTTTGGTCATCTTTTGGAGAAAATATACCGTCCAGTTCATTTAATACCGCGCAATAGCGGATTTTGAACATTCCACATCAGCGGAGGCCATTTTTGTAGTTTACGAAAATGCCTCAACAGCCTCCTCCTGGTATTGAACCTGCTCCATATAACATTGATTGGCCCGACCCGAGCCAGGTTGGCTAGAAATCTGTCTGAATGTATGTGTAGTATGAATGTCTGCGTGTAGTAATCTGTGCATGTAATGTGAAAATGTGATGAAGTGGGGATGGAAAATCAAAAAAGAGCAGCCACCTCCGCCATCATACCTTGATCCACTCCAGTGTTTTCAGAAAGCAGTTGATAACAGGTGACTTTTTCTGTTGGCAAATGTTAACGTGTAAAAAACAAGGCCATATTTTACAGTTTTCATTATGAAAACTTGAAGCATGCTAAGCTCTCAGGTTTGTCTGACGCGCCATAAAAACCTAGTTGCACTTTGTTTTAAAATAGAGAAAGAAGGCAAGCTGTGAAAGACTAAAACACCTTGTCCTGCATTTCTGATCAAATTATCTCTCTGAGATAAGTATTCCTTTTCTTTACTACACGAGTATTATAGCAAAAGAAAAGGCATGCTCCAGTGCCTTTGTTTCCATCATGTTCAAGGACATATTTCACTTAGCCTTTCAGAAAGCTGCTGCAGTGGATTAGGTCATTTAATTTCAATGTCTCACACAGAAACATGGTTCACTGGAAATCATTTGCACCATGTGTCATGACTCTGCAGCATGACCGAAATGCCCTCAATGCTAGGCGTGGGCAAAGGCTACACCAAAAGTCCCAGCCAAGCTTCCAGGAATCAACTCACAAGCTCTGTCAGACAATGTTTTTTTTAGGTAGACCAGGAACGGTGGCTGGTTATGACAGTTATGCAGCAAAGCAAGATTCCTCTGTGAGGGTAAGATTGATATTAGCAATTGTGGACAGCAAAGAAGACTCAGGTCTCGTGACGATTAAACCAAAGTTTGAAGGAATGGACAGTTTCGGAGGGATGATGTATTCCATCATTGTCATGGTTTTTCACATTGAAAAAGTTGAATGAACACTTAACAGAAAATCCATTCATCTTGGAACATGCCGGCCTTTACTGTTTTGTACCAAGGTTTGGTAAGAATGTTCCTAATTAATTCAATGGGCAAATATCACTCTAACCCTGCTTGCACAGCTAATGCAACATTGCACAGGCCAAGGTCACTGTCTAGAGAGTAATAAATGACGTGGCTTTTTATGGTTCAGGGAAAACAAGCTGTGGCAAAGACCACATATTTAATGAGGGAGGCAACTGTTTAATCTGTCGTCTAGTAACTACATCAGTAAGATGAAGAAACACATCAGAATCTGCTTTAGCTCAGTGGGTTATTGATTGATCAATCACATTATACGTTCATCATCATACTTCATCAAAAGCTACATAGCCCAATCAGTCAGGGGAACAGTGCAGAGCTTACCACCTCTGCTAACCAATTTCCTGCAGTTAGGATGAGTATTGAGTTAGGAAATGAATACTGAACAACAAGAACATGCATTATATGGCCCAACTCCAGCTGCCAGTACCAATTCACAAGCGCTTTGAATTGTGCTTTACAGGTAAATTATTTACTGAATTCTCAATGAGGCAAACCATTAAATTAGCTAAATAAAATGACTAAAATCTTCCAAAAATAAACAATGGTGGTGGCCAATCACCAACAGCTATGAAAGGCCAAGTAGACCAAAACGTCTAGTTCGACATTCGTCTTAAGATGTTCAAAATTGACGTCTATGCTATTGATTGGCGTCGACATACCTGCCCCTTTTTGACGTACAGGCTACATTGGGCTGCACATTTACCTACGTCCGGCCTTCTATAAAACAATACCCACTAGTAAGATAATATAAGATACGACAATAATATATAATATCCGTTTGAGTCAGCGAGACATAAAAAACTAGAGAGATGATACTTTAAATCTATAGTACAGGTAATTCTTCAGGGCAAATGCATCCTCTATAGCCACTTCTACTTGGATATTACACATAATGCGTAACTGTGAAAGCAGAAGATCTCTCTGTGATACAGGCGGAAGCTGCAGTTCAGGTTCCCTGCCTCCGGAACTATGCTCTGGGGGCCTGACGAGGGTGGACACTGAAGTTAATAGGCTGGGACATTAATAAAGGGCTTGACATGCCCACGCTCCTTTATCAAATAACAAATCCTGCACAGCAGTGGACCTGGCGCAAGTCCGACACAAGAAATCACCCTTAACAAAATAATAAATAATTATTAATAATAATAATAAACGCATGTTTATTTAGTTTTGTTTGATGTATGGGAGCCAGCGGTATTCGAGCTTCTCACAATAATTAAGGTAGAGACAATAAAATGAAAATGCTGTATTGATTGGTTAGCCTCAGCTAACCCTCCCTCAGATGCTAATAAATGCTGCTGAACCACATGCGAAGGAAAAGGGGGCCAAAATGTAACCTGATTTGTGTGCCACTATTAGATGAATCCACGGTGAGAAGAACTGAGAAGCAACTATCTCACTTCGAACACATCTGGCATTTGTCAGAGAGCAAATGCATCCAATCAGCCAAACCACAGCCAGTGGCCTGAGTGTCCCAGCTGGGAAGATTACGCCGCACTGATGCACTGGCCCTGGCATTTCAATAGCTTCATGAGCAACCCAGCATTTGTTACAGCTCCTAATAGTGTTAGAGTCTGGAGGCAGAAAGAGATGAGGTTGTAGTAAGGATTTTGCCTTGATGACATGTATATATTTGCCCAGTGAGGGAGTGCAGCTGAGGGGGCAGTTTTATTGGTTCATAATGTGGCTGCTGAGAAGCCCTTTAAAAGGACTGTAAATGCATGCTTTACTTCACAGGGCTTTTAGCTTATACCCTCTATTAGTGTCAGCGGACAGAAGCTCAAACTGTGCTCTTTCTACCTGTGAGCATGAAGATCAGCAGTTTTTTTTATTTGACAGCTCAGCTTTTTTAAACATGTTCCAATTAACTAATTAGAGCAACAAAGTAGGCATACGGAGGTGGCCGGAGTGTACTGATGTGTTAAACAATGCAAAACTATCACCCAGGAGACTTGTTCGTGTCCCGTGTGAAACCAAAAGTCACAAAGTGCTTTCCTATTAGGGACACATGATCCATAACAGAACAGATTCGATCCCAGAACAGTTTCCATTAAGTGAGAGATACATTTTTCACTGCTAAGCAATCAAAATGTATTTATTTAAAATGCAATATTTGTAACTATAGAGATTTCAAATACTTGTTTAATGTCAATACTGACATAAATAAGGTCATTCAGTGCACCCGTAGACTTGACAACAACCTGTTTTACAGGGAACTAGCATTTCAGACAAACAATTAGGTACTGCTGACAACGAGCGTTCATACTCAGCAAACCATTACTGGAAAACAAAGTCTACAAAAAAAACCTGCTCCCCACATTTAACCCACATTATCTGATTTCTCATGCAAATACATAAAACAATAAAAGAAATAAAATGACAGCTACTGTGCACACAAGACTCCACCCTTCAACTGTGTAAAAACAGGTCACATGTGGCTGTACAGTATTCTGTTTTACAACTAAAAGATTGATTGGTCCATGCTTAATTGTATGAATGTATTGTAGGAAATAATTAATTCTATAAAGCAGAACTATAACACTTTGGGCAAACACAGCCTTGTTAAATGGCCTCTCTCCTGGAGACCAGAAAGCCCCCCAGCCCAGCACTTGGTATAATTAACCAGCTTCATTAACATAACATGCATCTCAAGCTAAATGTTCCACTAAAGCCCTATTTTCCAGAGCCATATAGTTTTCCATAAATACTTTCTAATAGAAAGATGCAGGTTTAACAGATTTATCTGCAAAGATAAGATTTGAATTGGTAAACTGGAATGCTGATGCTCAATATCAGCTTTGTTTAAAAGCAGTAAAAGTGCTGTAGGGTTTCGTTTAAGCTTCAAATGAGAGTCTGATCTTAAGTTAAGTGACTTTTATTTACATAGCCCAGTATCACAAATCACAAATGTCTCAAAACCCAGAATAACATCTTTAGAATATACACTGAGCAGAGACATGACAATTTAACGCCTGTCTTTTTCATATTTTACACAAATAACAAAGCAAGAGCTAAAATAAATAGTCAATTCATTGATTAGTTGATCACATAGACAAAATATAAAGATGGATGAAATTACAGCTGCCCAAAAGTGAAACCAAAACATCTGAGTCAGGTGTTTGGACTCGTGGCTCACTTCTGCACAGGCTCTAGATCTAAATGATGCCACCAGTGCAAGATGGCAGCTGTATCTGGGGTATTTGGGCTTCATTTTTGTACAGTGGGAGGAAGTGGAGACACTTCGTCCATTTTTATTTACAGTCTGAGGTCCAGCAACAGAAAACTAATTTGTAACTATTTTGAGGCTGCAACATACTATTATTTTCATTATTGATTCATCTGATAATTATTTTCTTGATTAATTAATGAATCATTTCATCATTAAAATGTGACCATGACAAGCACATAGTGGTGTCTTCAACTTGCTTGTTTTGTCCGACCAAGAGTTCAAAACCTAAAGCCTCTTTATTTATTTATTTATTTTCATATCGACCAATCGATGAACCGCCTAACTGTTTTGATAATGGGTTCATCATTTCAGTCACTTTTGGAGCAAAAACACCAGATGTTCTTTGTTCCCCAGCGCTTCAAATGTGAGGCCTTTTCTGCATTTCTCTGTTTTATATCATTGTAAATGTAATATCTTGATAGACGCTACCTTGGGCATTTCAATGGGCATATATCACAGGGTTTCTTTTGACTTACAGGGAAAGAAGATTGTATTTAGTGAGAAAATAATCTGATTAATCAGAGGTAGATTGATTTATGATGATATATGATATGAATATGTGTTAGTTTCAGCCCCCATAACAATTAATCAAAATATTATTGAAACAACACACACAACATACCGTTAATAATGAAGCATTGTGGTGCTACAGAGATTTTCGGGCAAAGAAATCATGTTTTCCAGATGTAAGGGAACATGGTTGTTTGGTACAGACTTGACCTTGAAATGACCATTCCCACTAAAATAGTGACTCATATCGCAATATCTGTCAAAATAGCCCTAACCCCAAACCTATTTACTAGAAAATTTGCTTATTTTGGTTTGTGCTGTGTGCACAGTAATACTGGTTGTGTTGCCCTGTGGGAACTTCTTCTCTTTCCTTTTCCAGTTCAGTCTTTTTCTTCCATCACTGCATATGTGATATGCAAACAACAACCCAAACAAAAAAATGATCTTTTGCTGTTTTCCTATGCATGTCAATATTTATACAATGCTGGTGCTCCCAAAGTAGATCCTGTATTCAAATTCAGAGCTATGCGTGCCTATCAGAGCAGTACACAGGCAACAAGCAGGGCAGAATGGAAACTCCATTTGGCTGGCAAATAAGCCGGTCGCCCTTGTGAACCAGCTGGATTGCGAGCCCCCTCACCTCAGCAAAACTCTGGGATTTAGATGCAAATAAGCAGAGGAAGGAAAACATGGCAATACAGAATGCGAGTGATGGGACCTAAATTGGCACAGGTATACAGAATAAACCGACTGGTGGTTTCATCATTGAATCAAACGGTATCTGCTGTCAATTCCAAGTCCTAGACTACAGTATATGCCGTTGTCAATGACAACCAAGAGCAGAGATGTAGGCCCACATTAACATTTGAAATCCATTATTCAGTGCCTTTAAATCTAACCATTTTCATGCCCAAAAAAACACGACTTCTACTTGGTGCTTGTGTCAAAGATTCCTGTTTCTCACTTCTTATACTTTGAGGCCTTCAAAAAAGAACTAGCTTTCTACTATACGACTTAGTTTAGGATCTACATAAATATACAAATCATGCAAAAAGAAAAAATACAAGTAGGACAGAGGGGTTAAGCTCGGTGAAAACTATAGGGGGATAACGTGACAGGCTGGTATCAGATATCTGATAACAGGCCAGTGTCTGCCGGATGCATCAGTTGTCTGACACAATTAGGAAAAAGTTCAGTATCCTGTTTCTGGCTCTTGTCAAGTGAAAGTGGTAACAGAACACCAGGGCTCACAGAAGGCTGCAGACATGCAACACTGCACCAGGATCATATGTTTGAGGATGATACGCATGGGGGGCTGGGGGGTTAATATGTAGACAACAGGAGAGGTAAGGGAAAAAACATTTTCAACACTCGCGACCATTTTTAAAACGTCCCACTGAACACCAAAGCCGAACAGACTTTAAATCCATAGCTTCTTCCATTAACTTCCTAGATACAGAATGGTTGCAGTCTGCAGGATGCCTTACCGATCACCACTTTGCTGCATAGCACATCGCGTCATTACTGCACGGCTGAATGCAAGCTAGCGATACACTCGTAACTAAATGAAGACCATTGCTCAAAATGTTCACACTGGAGCATGAGTGGGGGCCAACGCAAAGACATAGCATAGTCGTGGGAAGGGTATAGAGATGGAGACTCACAACTCAGCTATTGCTAACCCTGGTGTATTACATAATAGTACGCACTGCTCGACTGCATAGTCACGGCTGTCAGCTCGCCTCAGACACACACACACACACACACACACAGCATATTAGCAATTAAGCTAGCTGCGATTAATCAACGTTAGCAGATGGTGGAAAGCAGCGTTTATTTTGTGTTTTTGTTATTTTGCTTGCTTGACACTTACCTTCGCTTCGTTCGTGGTCTCTCGGTGGGTTGTCTAACTGGCTCACGGAAGGAAATGCTGGCTGTAAATATTAAGGCAGTCCTCAGGGACGATTGTCTGTCTGCTAACTGTTAGCCGACGATGTTGTAATGTTTATTACCAGGTATTCACTGCTTCAGCTGGTGATGGCTCGCGTCCTCCTCAGCCTCGCGGTATCATGTTGGTCCAATATTAAAGTTTGAACAGTTGAACATTCACTTCACAATTACTGGTATGCTTTCTACTGTCCATGTACTACCGCTATTTAGTCAACTTGTAAGTATTAGCCCGCCTGTACGATTCTGTCATTGGTTTAAGGTTTGAGTGAACAAAGGTCAAATCAACCGGAATGCACCATATTTCCGGTTACACTTTTCAAACTAAAAGCTACAAAAATGTATAATTTAAAAGCAGCAAAATATTCTGGCTTTTTAGTCGTAGTATGATTTAATGTAATCCTTTTCATTGTCATTGAATGGATACATTTTCATACCTTAAATATAGAAAGTCTTAGATCTTAAATTATACAAATACAATTTTGGCTTAGAAAACTATTTTTTGGGTGCCTTTAAACATCCCTCCACTATTCACAGACCAGTTTCCTTTTGTGTCAACACCCAAAATTATTCTTGAAAAAGCGTTCCCCACATTTAGAGACAAAATTTGCACACATGGAAAACAGTGTCATAAATGTCAAAAATTAAATGTGGCATGACATTTTTGTTGCTGTGCATATTGAAAATATGTGGCTTTCATACCATCACATCTTAAATTCCCTCTATGGAACAGTAGACTTTTTTTATGTGAATACGTTTTTTAATATTTTAGATTTTAATAAACATGTTTTTATTGGTTTGTTGTTTTTTTTATTATTCATTATTTCATTGGACTTGCTATCAGAATATTGCTTTCTCTTGACTTGATATTACTGTGGTTGATTATAGTATTGTGTCACTATATATTAAATTGTTCTCCCTGCAAAACACATTCTGGATTATTTTTGTGCTTAATGTTATATGTGAGTAAATACTGTATTCTTCTTTTAATTGGTAATAATTGTAATTGGTAATAATATTTTTGTATCAACGCGCTGGTTCTGACTTTATTTTGAAGGCCAACCAAGGCCGATCATCTGATTTGCCTGGCTGGACAGGGCATTGAAAAGATGTGATCAGTTCAGTTCACTTTCGCTGTAAACGCAGTCCGACTGCTTAGAGATAATTATGTCAAGTCATGCGTAGTAATGATGTATGTCACGTCAGTGGGGTGGGCATTGTGATCCTCTTTTCTGGGTAAGCTCATGTGTGCAATGCATATATTTAATAAAGTAACTGAAGAATTAAGTGTAATAATATACATATTTGTTTAAATTATATTTGTGTATATGGGGTGAAAATATTCACAAACCATTATAAAACATAACAAATACCATGTCTAACATGCTTCTGGGAGTCATTGTTGTAAACCTGCTATAATATGATCTAGAATGTATGTGATATGATCTTATCATAGAAGTACATTCTATTTTTATTAGATCCTGTGATAATATTGGATGCATACTGTAAACTCTGTAGGTTTATAACCTGTACAGTTGGTTTCATTTAGGTGAGGTGCATGCATACATGCATGGGTAAAGAGCGACATCCAGTGGCTGATGGATGTTAACGATGATGGATGGTTTACTAGAGATATGTGTGATGGGACATGGAGAACATAGAGGCACAAATGAGTAACTGTAATGTTGTTCATGCTTTCCATTGGCGGTTTCTGGCCTTCTTATGAACTGTCAGATCTAGTCATAGTCCTGTTACATGTCTGTAATTATGGAGGTGTCCTCATGACCATATACACCGGAAAAACTGGTCAATTTATTTTGAACTAAGCTTAGATTTATTGTATTGTATTGTATTCTATATTCTAACTATAAAAATACCATGGATGTTCCATTTAAAGACCCCTTGTATACTAGACCTTATCCTAACTTGTTGAGCTTATGTCTTACCTTAAAAAATTGAAGTCAGTCCAGGTTTCTTTGGATGGTTGTATTGTGCCATGATCATCTAAATGCTGTTTGTGAGCCTTTTCTAACAGCGAATGTTCTGTAAGACTTAATTTCCTACAGACAACTTGAGTCTAATACTTTAAGTAATGACCTCACCTACACACAAACATGCACACACTGTACACATACTTTTGACTGGTACTGTACATGGTACTATGCATATTTAATTAGCATGCATAGGATAATCACACTTGAGCAACTAGCAGAATTAATATGCAACACATTTAAAAATGATTGAAGATATACTTGAAAATATTTTGGGGTTTGGCTTTTGCTCGTAAATAATATCAGCATGGCCACAGAATGGTCATAAGATAGAATGAAATTAATATTGGCAATATACCATACACACAATACACCTAAAATCAAAGGATGTAAGAGAGCATTTTTTCTGTTTACTGTAGAGCCGGTCTGGTTGAGTCTGCTGGTTTTAAATGACCAACTTACCCAGGGGACAAACTGCACTATAGGCCTCTTTTGACCCCCCTGATGCCTTCTCTGCAGTCGTCCATAGAGCCTCTCTCCTTGAAAAACCCTGAGTGCAATGTGCAGACTGTGTATAAATGAGGAAAAAGCATCATCTGTGTTAAGCTCTATATGTTGTAACTGACACCTAATAATGCATGTTTTAATATTATGACACTTGAGGCTGAAGAAAGTTTGGGGAAGATATTGTTTCTGTATTATCTTCTCCTGTCCATTATAACCCCATAGAGACACACAGCAGAGTACTCTTACATAAGACTATAAGGGTAGTGTTTGCAACAATAAAGTATTTGATATTATCTTTTGCTGTATATTGGTACCCCCGGCCACTGTCTATGATATGATTATGTGACCTTCTGTGTAATATAGCCTGCCCTTCATCTGTGATTTTTTTGACAGCTCCTCTCTTCTCCTCCTCCTCTTGTTTGTTTCCCCCCTACGCAACCTCTTCTTTCCCACAATGCTCAGCGAACATCACCACCAAGATGGCCGACGCTATGGAGGAATATGAGAAAGAAGCTGGCTGCGTCCCTATTCTCCACCCCGAGGTATGGTCCTTGGACCTTATGCCTTCGCACGCGGATATAAACAAACACAAAACATATTACACCAGCCTGTGTGTGGGTGGCTGTGTAATTTTATCGTGCTTTTTTAAAATCTCCGATGCCCCCTGCAAAACCACCGGTGGGGGGTGGCAGGTAGCTAACGATGCTAAATGTGCTAGCGCTAGCCCCCTCCTCCTGCTGCATAGCAAGTAGACGCTGGGCAGATGCTCGTGTTAATGTTAACGCTAAGCTATGTGGTGCTTTCAGTGGTAATGATACCGTGCAGCTAGTAAACAAGATTGTAAACTATGTGTTTATGTCTGTTATATTAGAAAAAGTACCGTTAATCCTCGCAGTCATACGACGTTAGCTTTGTTGCTAAACAGGTTGTGCTTGGTGGTTTAGCTGCGATGATGTAAATTGGGGTCAAGTGTATATGGGTATATTTAGCTGTGGTGTTCAGTCGGGGGTCATATTAACTTAATGTTAAAAGCCACGGATGAATTTCCCCCCCCTGGAAAACATATTCGTTTTTTAGTATGACATTTTGTAGTCACCCTCAGCTAGCTAACCTACAGCAGATCCACTTCGTTGGAAACGAACAGTAACGTTATCTGTCAATTTGTCATTCAGCATTCGTCGTTTCTGTCACTTAATATCGTTGGAAATGTTTCGTTATGTTTGGATTTAAAATGTTGTAAATAATGAAAGATACACAAACTAGATATTTAAACGAACAAAACAGAAACAATGTCATATTTTTTCCAATAATGATTCAAGATATACTGGATATTGTAGCTGCAAATCCTTCGTTTCAACATTGTTAGCTAAACAGACAAGCTGAAACTTAAACGAGGATTGGGTGGTTGTTAGCATTATCTGCATCGCCTTTATTCTACACCACGTGACTACAGAGCATGTATGTACCAATACATATCAGGTTTTGCAGATTGAACACAGCCTGGTTATTAGTTGTTATATTTGTTTGACCGGTTATCTAATCACCATCACAGTGTTTGCCACAATGGTCGTTGGCTTGCTTCTCTCTCAGCCTTGTTTTTCTTGTTGGTCTGGAGCCAGTAGGTCTAGTGGGCCAATTTACCTTCATGCATGGTCAGTACCTGTTAATCCTGGCAGTTTGCAGTCCAAATGATTCATTGAATGTCCTTCCAGTCCCCAAGATGCTGGCAGATTAGTTCACATAGTGAAAATGTGGATAAAATGATTTATGATCTGGTTTTGGCTGGATGGTGTTGAGAGAACTGAAACATACATGAATTTGGTATGTAATTTTGTGGCAGTTGGGTTTATGGAGCGACATTGGAACACGAGCTGTGTGGCCCAGAGGATTCATTCCAGGCTGTCCAAACAGGCTTGAGTGAGGCATTACAGTGTGTTCTGAAGACTATAAAACACACATTCAAGTCATTTTAGATAACAGCTTTTTCTAAATGGATCAAATGCAGATCTGAAATGCCTTTTATTGATCTGTTTACATGAGGTAATAGATCTGTTTGCATTACTCCTGTTCACATACCTGCACTCTTAATCCTCTACACATTAGCATTTAAACATTATTGTTTCCTTCTATCTTGTAGATCAAATGCTTCCTCTATGTGGCACAAGACTGACGCAATCATCTCGCTGTTAGTTGTTGTCGACTGTTGAAGATCTTTTCTGTCACTTGGCAAAGATCAAGTTTACAAGAGGGAGGGCCCTCGTAATTAATGGAAATGTACTTACCTTCTGTTCTTTGCTCCCCCTACACGAAAAATTGTTAGTGATTCCTTACTTTGTTAGTTTTTCTGGTTGTCACTCACTGCTTGATACATTTTTGTTTTAAAGTGCATAACTTTTGCTACCTTTATGCTTAGCGTTCACACTACTCCAGTGTTTTGTAACCCCTTAGACCTTTTAAAATGCTGCTGACTCCGTTTTAGTTTGAAAACTCTGGGATTGCGGTTTTGTGAAGACGGGCAGAAACTGATGTTTTAAAATGATGACAGACACCCACGTTTGCTTTCTGATTGATTCTTATCAGCCACAACGTGTCCTTCCCTGATACATCACACCCCTATGACGCAACCCTTTTCCAGAACAAAACAAGCAACATCTGACTACCAGAGGTTAATTCAACACGGAAAATGAATTACACCACTTACTTTCTGTAACAGTTCCACCTGGTCGTAGGTCCAAGCAGATAAATCTCTGCTCTTTCTTTCCACCATTGCTGTTCTTCATCTGTAGTATTTCCTTCAACTAACAAAGCAACAAACTGCCCAATGCAAGTGTATGCTCATTTTCAGGCACGCAGTGTTGACGGAGATTATTCCTGAAACAGGGATAAAATGATAATTTTTGTTTTAAAAAGTTGTTATAAAATGAAAACATATTAGCGTGGATGTAGCCTGAGAAACCAACATATACCAGCATGGTTGAGTATAGTCTTGTCAGTCTGTATTCAATGTTGGAGGCTGAGCCAGTGCTTAAAATTGGAGATACAGATACACAAACCCAGGAAGAGAAAGGCATTGTCAGCTGAAGTTGAACATACACAGCAGATACATGTAAATGTAGTTTATTTTCCTGTATCCCTGTTTATACAGGGTTGGCGTAAATTTGCTCCTCTTGTCCAGAGCTTGGAATCTGGGTCACCTCGGGAGTAAGGCTGAATGTATGAGGCACCTGAGTTAGAGCAGCGGAAGTTTAGTTGCTCACTCAGAAGGGCCATGCACTTTTTTCCCCCTCTTTGAACCAGTTCAACATGTCGAGTCCAAACATTTCCTCTGTCTCTCTCTGGGGGAATGTAAGGCATGAATGTCCTTGGCTTGCAATCTCATTTGGAAAATCCAAATGAGCCTTTTTTCATGAAAGGCACATATAGGTAGAGGACATGCTCAGCCACTTACAATGGAGCGTCCCCATTATATCCCTCATAAAAATAGTTTTGCCCTGCTGCTTCCTCCTGATCCATGGATGCAAATTGTGCCTTGAATATTGAATGAGTCCCTCGAAATGTCTCTCACTTTAGATCAGATCTGATTGTACAAAGCAACCATTGTGGAGGCAGTGGGAAAAAAAGATGAAATTATTTATTTTAAATTAATTTTAAATGTCGAATTGGTCACCATTATTGTACTGTCGCTACTACAACTTTTTATTCTACTGTAGATCAGTAAACATGCATTTTGAGAAATGGTGCTTTTAAACAATTTTAGCTTAAGCCCACATGACCTCCAACCCCCCAAGGAGGGGTGGCCATATGTCTCACTGACCAGCTCCATTGACAAACGCAGAGCCTGCTGCCTCACTGAATGGTCGAGGTTCCAACCTAAGATCAATGGTTAGCATGAAACAGATAATATATGTTTAATTGACAGTATCGTATCACTGCCACCTGCGTAGTTGTACGCATCACCAGTAAGCAGATACATAATGAAGAGGTGAGAAAATGCACAGTTGCATTTCTCACTGCAGTAACAAATGCCATCATCAGCTTTTTAGATGGCAGGAGCGAATGAGCGAGTGTTAGTGGGGCTGCCGTGACTGGTAAAGAGTCAAAGGTTAGCTCCATTAAAGGTTGAGATGGAGAAAGTTATTTAACACCTGGTGTTGGAGGCTTTACAGCCAGGCCCTCTTTCCCCTGTCCCTCGACTGACTGGAGAGTAGTTTCCCTATATTGCCCCCTTTTCTCTCAATTCAGTATCCAGACAAAAGGATTTTCTTCTGTTTTTTTCAGTCTATTGCAGGACACAACTCTCAGCAGCACAATCTCTATTATAATTGCGCAACTATCATGCTTTCTCTCTGGCAGCTAAACTAGTCCGAATAGCACACAGGGAAGTAGTTGTAATGGATTTGTAAATTACCAAAACATGGCTACTTTAACACTTGAAATCCAGGAATAAAAATGTAAAACGGTCCCATTCACATCCCCTCTGTCACATGTCTTCCTCAGTCAGATTCTCTTTAAAATAAACCCCTCCTCTGCTGGTCCCAGGTTCTGTTCTTCTTATTTGTCCTTTGTATATTTATGGTAGTATCACAGCAACATTGATTCACTTTATTTCCCCTAATAATATTGATAATTTGTGATGCTTGGCTTCTTATGCTGTTACGGTACATGCTTTATCTTTGGATAACAGCAGCAGAACATGTGAAGAGGTTGGATCTGTATTACTGGTTTTGTGACATGCGGATGAAAACGTAGAACACCATTTGGAGGTGGGTTTTGAGGTCTGACATTATTGCGTCACATCACTGTGTATATATATCAACGTGTGGTCATTGGTTATGCTTCTAACATTGCTGTTTATTTAAAGGCACAAGAAAACCAGATTTCAGTTGTGCTTCTTTTGTTTGTTTTTTTTACATCATTTCTTGTGAAAACAACATCGACACAATCACTCATGTAAACCAAACATCCTTTAATATTTAAAAGATTGTCATGTTTGTTTGTTGTCCCCTGGTATTTATAGTGACAATGTAGATGTGATGATAAAGGCTTTAAGAGTCTGGAAATTCTTGGTTTAAGTACAGTGAAGTTTACTCTTAAAAAGCAGTATGAGCCCTGCACACTATGCAACTGATCTACAGGTGGCAGTAAATGTGCCAACAAAGGCATGAAAGAAGAAGACCGCTTGCTAATAAAGGTGTAAACAATGCAGGTTTTCAGAAATGCAAATCTTTTATGAGGAAGTTGTTTTCACCGGCTGTACATTTACTAACCTGTAGCGAATTGACATACTTTTTGTGAGTTAGGTTGTCTGGTAACTAGTACAGTCACACAGCTGAAAATTGTTTTTGTGGAAGAAGAATCACTACTCTATCATTTTTTTATGTAAAAATAAAAAGCATTGCGCAGTGTCTTTGGGCTTTTCATACAAGACCAACATTGCAGCAAGTCTTATTTTTTTTTATTTTTTTTACATAAATGAACTAGGTGTCAGACTTGACTTGCCAGCAAATTGTTTTGATTACCGTAACTGGCCAACCATGCACCTGTTATCAACGAATATAATGCCATGTCACTATTTTACTTAGAATAGTAGTGATTAATATTAGGCATATCACTATGTAATATCTTAATAAATGTAAATAAACAGACAGTTGGGCTTGTCATAAAAGCACAGGTGTTACTAGTGACATTAACAACGGCTCTGTTCTGTATAAGCATCCCGATAAGCCGTGCCAGTGAGTCAACATGCACCATAACCAGGACTCTGACTCTGCAGCCAAATGGAACTGGGCCATCATTCATTTCATTTGTTACACCTGTGCTTTTCCTGCTGTGACATGAAAATGGGCCTATTGGTCAATTTGTTGTGAGCATGTTTGGTGCAGTCATGTCTTGTTTAATATAATAGAAACAAAATGCAGGCCTTTAGTTTAATCCCAATTTAAATCATAATCATAGTCATAATACTGGCGAGGAAAAAAATGACAATTCGATGTATTAAATGTACTAAAATGTGGGTCATTTTCCATTTAAGGGTAAAACAAAATCTGTATTTGTTTTTCTGCACCACCATTCCCCATGGTGGCAGAAATGCTGGCTCAGCACATCCCCATAGCTCTGTAGGGAAGCCCAAGCTAAAATCCGGCAGAGATGTTGCAGCTCTAAGTCTCTGTGGCCCTCCCGCATCAAGCACAAGCCTGCCATGTCCTGCCCCCCCAGGAGCTGCCTCATTATTCTGTTGTATGAATGTGAGTGGCAAAAGCCAAAAAGCGGTGAATGTCTGCTTGACACTGAACAAAAATATTGAGCTTTTTAAAGTAGTGATGTTGTTGAAATAGCGCACATTTTGATGTCAAGGCTGATGTCAGGTCAGACATCACCGTCTTTGACTCCAAAATTGTTATTTCTCTGTCTACCTCTCAACTTTGGGACGTTTTGTTAAATAAAGCCAAACTCAGTTACTTGTGTTTCTCTGTGACAGTATATTAGAAGCGACTGAACCCGTTTTAGCATTAGCCTCGGCTCTCATTCACAAAGTGAAGAGTCAGAATGGCAGTGTTCACCAGATGCAGCCCTTGTTTCCGGGCGATGGGGCCTAAATGTGGTTTCCTTGGCGTTACTATGGGGGCTAATTGAATGTCAGTAGCACAGTCACCACATCTGTGTGACAGATTAGATCTTCAGCAGCAACAGGACTCGACAAGCCTGACTCTGTCCTGTGCAGCCATTATTTTCCTTTTTAATGCTCTGATAAATTATCATGAAATGAACATTTAAGTGTCCTGGAGCAAGGCACTGTGTCTGTCATCACCAGGGGCTCTGTCCTGTAGCCTGACCATCCTCTACATGTTATATTGCTCTGTGAAGAAGTCTTGATAGCCTTGCAAGCATTAGACTCTGGTTTCTTTATTGTTCCCAGATGAATCTGATTCATATAGTTTTACATTTTCTCTTTTCATAGTGGATAAACTATTAACATAAAGAATGTCTCAATTCCAGAAACTATTTATGTTGAATTCAGCATTTAATAATGGTATTAGACCTGTTTTTGACAAGTCAAGATGTGTGCTGTGGAAAAGGTCTCTACACACAGGTGTTGTCGCTTATGTTGTCTGAACTGACCTCCTCTCAGGGCTTTGTGGGTGTGTCCAGATTGTGCTTGACTGGCAGCACCCTTACTCTCCTGTTTTGTTGCACCTGTCAGCGGGACATTTTGCAACACTATCATTGTTGTTAATTGGTTTTTCCACAATATAACTAAACTACTACTATTACCTGGATTATGCCATACTGTTTATACTTTGGTTTATGGCTGTAACTAATGATTATTTTTATTATTGATTAATCTGCCAATCATTTTCTCAATAATTTTGTCTGTTAAATTTTGAAAACGGACGAAAACATTGCATCCACAGTTCTCAGAGGCTATAGCAATGACTTCATTCTAAATCCATAACATATTCTGACATTTTCAGCATTTCTGCTTGAAAAATGACAAATGATTAAACGGTTATCAGAATAGTTGGCAATAAATTTGTCAGTCAACTAATAACAATGAACAATTAATAATTGCAGGTTTATAACCATTGTGGAAATGTTGCATATCCAGCATGTATGCTTTATGGCATTATTGACCTATGGGATTTCAATGTACACACTTTTGCAATAAAATTTCCAGAAAATATGTCAATATCGTGAAAACAAATTAAGTTTATTGTGATTGAGATTACATGATTTTCCCACCTCTTTTCTGAATTATAAGTACATAATACATCCCACCTGCCAGTGCATTTTGGAAGGTTCCAAAATGATAAAATGCTCATGATCTACAAAAAAAGCAGCATGACTTTACTATCTTTTTCTCTTTCTTTTCAGGAAATTAAACCCCAGAGTCATTACAACCACGGCTACAGTGAGAATGTCAGCCGTAAAAACCATGTGGATGACTACAGCACCTGGGACATTGTCAAAGCCACACAGTAAGTGGATAACATGTTTTCAGATTCTAGTGTAAAGTCAAGAAATGTCGCCTAGATTTGTTTTGTGACACACACATTATGCAAATGTGGGTTGTGTTCAAATGAATTGCGCGTTAGCTCGGATTTATTTGAACATCAACAGTCGACATTGTTTACTACTAAGTCACTGACCCAATGGGAGCCTTCATCAGTACTGGAGGGCAGCATGTTTACTTGTTCGTTTATGTGTTATCGAGATACCACAAATGTTATATCCGGAACCAACGCCAACTGTGGTTTTCTGATTCGGCACATTCCAAAGAAGCAATTATTCACAAGCTCAGAAAATAAGGAGGGAATGTCGGGGTTGGGGTGGGGGGTGGTAAATGGAAGTGGAAATGTGATAAAACAACGGGCGCTTTGTTACATTTGACAACAACAGTTTTAAGCTGTTTTGATTTGAGGTTATGAATATTGGTTTAAAGACAGCCAGCGTGGTGTTTGGTTTGGGTATCTGTTTCTCTGTTTTTGATGTAGTCAGTTTTTGTGTGTGTGTGTTTTAAACGCGTCTAGGTTTGATGTATTTAACCCTGTGTGTCTCTGTGTTTCTCTCAGATATGGCATCTTCGAGCGCTGCAGGGAGCTGGTGGAGGCGGGCTTCGACGTTCGGCAGCCAGACAAAGAAAACGTAACACTCCTCCACTGGGCCGCCATCAACAACAGGATAGACTTGGTCAAGTGAGTCCAGTTGTGTTTTGTGTGAAGTTGGGGGCAGCAGTTGCAAAGCTAGAGATTTAAGCTGGTGGTTGAACTGGCAGAGAAGACAACTGGAAAAAGAAGTGTGTTCAGCCAGCTTAGCATAAATAACAATTAGGATATGACACATAAACACAAACAAATGGTTTTGATTCGGTTTGATTTCCTTTGTCTGCACAGCTTTTGTGGTCTATTGACCCTTTTACACTGACCTCTTCAGAGGAAGACTTATTTCTAGACACAAACCTATCATGATTCAGGTTGCTCAGTGAAAAAAAGGACAGGCAGACAACCTAAATGTTTTCCTCCTCTGTAAACACTGGCGCCTCTTTTACTTTTCTCTACTTACTGCATGTATATTTTTCTTTGGTTGGGCAGAGCCTGTCACACTGCACAGCTGACCCCATCTATTGTCATTATTAAAACAGTGTAACTCCACCCTCAGATACTGCTAGAAGAAATTCACAAAATGCAACTAGTGAGGGAACAACAACTGTAGAAGGCGTGGCCTTGTGGTTACGTAGCGTGTGGGTCAGGGGACACGAAGAAGACTGACTGATACTCATTAGAGTCTTTTTTTTTATGTGGATTTCATGACGTAGACAGGTCCCAGCCAGTTCACTGTGAGGGCTGATTTACCTGGTCTACCAACAGTAGATGGTGTTTTGAGCCCTTTTCAACCCACGAAATGCAGATTTTTGTTTTTATTGTATTTGGTAAGGTATCATTACTAACACCAGCATTAATGTGTTCCATCACAGTACAGTCATATCATTTAGATCACTAAGGGCACATCAGTGTGCAGTAACTCTTTAATCTGACCATTATTTTCTCAAATAATTGTCTCTAAAATGCACACTTTCTTAGAGCTCAAAATGAAGTCTTGAAATCGCTTGTATTGTCCGAGCTACCCCCATAATCCAAAGATATTAATTTTACAGTGACATAAAACTGATTTGTGAAGCTGGAACCAGAATATTTTGGGGATTTGTCCTTGAAGAAGGGCTGAAACTATGAATTGATTGGGTTTTTTTTAACGTAGTTTCCACTCTACTTGTGTGTAAGTATATGTGTGGGCTCCACTTTCCGTGACAGCTGCAGCACAGCTTGGGGATTTCTGTTGTGTGGAAAATATCTTTGGCTTGGTATTGCATACTGTGTGGAGTTCGTATGGGCACCAGCATGTGCAATGTCCTACTTCCTCCTTTCCTTATCAAAAGAACAGCCAGCAATCTCTCCGTTTGTTGTGTATCCCAGTTATACAGACCACACCCAGATTAGATTAACAGAAACAGGTCTAATTCATGGTCAGATGCAGTTTAAAGTTTCACCTGATGACTGTTTGTTTGTACAGGTACTACATATCAAAGGGAGCCATAGTGGACCAGCTGGGTGGAGACCTCAACTCCACGCCTCTGCACTGGGCCACCAGGTAACACACACTTACCACAGATCACACGTCTCCCATGGTGGACATATTTAATCCGCTGAGCCTTTTGAACACAATCCATGACTTAAAAATAACATGCTGCTTTTGATTCCTTTGAATTTCTTTTACTCTTCCACACTTACGACAGATAGCAACTGAATCTGCGAGACACCCATTAGATTCTCTCTTCTGGTTGCCTTTACATTTTAGAATTATTATTCCTCTTTCTGTTTACCCGTTTTTTTTCCTCACTTATTGTTTTGTTTCATTTTGTTTTGACTTATTTTAGCTCATTGTCATCGTTTCTCTGCATCTCTTTTTGGTCTGTTAATCACGTTGGGTTGCAACCTTGCATGAAAGGTGCAATACAAATAAAGTTTTATTTCATTGTACGTTTCAGAGATGAGGTTATCAGACACAGCAAGGTCAGTTGTACCATAATCACATTGCCTGAGCATATCAGGTTTGCTTCCTCACAAGTTTATGACTAAATCCTCCATCTCATCTTGATTGTTTAAAGGCTTTCTGTTTCCTCCTTCCTCCTCTTTGTAATGATCAGTCAGTCCTGCTGTGACTGGTGAGAAAGGACAGGTCACATGAGCCCCCCTCCCCTCTCCCAAGCAGATAGGGCGGCATGAAGCGCTCTCGCCCTGAATTATTGATGAGCTTGACAACAGGCACTTGCATCATCATTGGTACACAGACACCCAGGAGTCCTATGTCACCCTCCACCAACACACACACACACACACACCTCCAACTGACCAATGACCTTTAATTTATAAACCCCCAGCCTCGTCTGGTCTATCATCGGCCATTTAGACACAAAGTGCTGGGTATCCGCTCAGGTTTACACACAGGAAATACCATAATATAAGTCCCATTTTTGTGCATTCAAAGTAAAAGTGCACTGTTATCACTCAGACAATGAAATAAAACCAAAGCAATGAACTTTGTCATTTTCTTTTACCAGTTTTCAGTCTTTCAAATATTTATGGTCCTGTGTGGGGATGTTTACGATGCAGACAGGGTTAGTACAAATTAAAAATACTCAATATACTGTATGCAATAAAAGCAAAAAACAAAGCCCCTGCTACACCACAGAGACAAACAGCGAATAACAAGAGCAGAAAGGCAATCAGTGTATGAGGCTACATTTAATGTGCGAATATACAGTAGCAGTTTGATAGCAGTGGCAGTAAATGAGACGCTGATCTTTGGACAGTTGGGTTTAACCTGGTCACTAACTCGCCATCTTCTACAAGTCTGGAGGTATTTGTTCCTCCGTGTTACTGGCCTTTTTCACCAAACTACAAACAATTCTGCAACATTAAATCATAAAACAGGTTCACTGAAGCGCAAAAGAAACGGAGGATATTAATGTTAATTGTAAAAGGTACTGAAGCTTAATAGTGAGCAATGGACGGAGACATGAATGTTAAAGACGTCATCTTTTTTTTAACGTGATGTCTGTTTTGCGTTTACCTGTCCCCAGACAAGGCCATCTATCCATGGTGGTGCAGCTCATGAAGTATGGCGCGGACCCATCCTTGATCGACGGCGAGGGCTGCAGCTGTGTTCACCTGGCTGCCCAGTTCGGCCACACCTCCATCGTGGCCTATCTTATCGCCAAAGGACAGGTAGGAAACGGCAACACTGCTGCTTATTTATCGGGAAAAATGCTTAAAATTGTCCTTTTCACAATGTGCTTGTCTGACAAGATCTTAAGTGTGATTACTATGGTCCACCAAGATAATTTTATAATAACAACCTCCATTGTGTTATCTCTTTCCTGTTTGTGTCTGTGTCATTTGGCTTTTGTCAGCCACTTGTGGACAAGTCTGTGTTTTGAAAGCACTTTGTACCAATGCTCTCCATCAGGGGGAGCCCTATGACTTCTTTTCTTCCATTTGTCACTTCGCCTTCAACTCCTTCAGTTCTTTTATTGTGTCTTTCCTCTACATCAGGATGTGGACATGATGGACCAGAACGGCATGACTCCTCTAATGTGGGCAGCCTACAGGACACACAGGTGTGTGTTTTATCATTTGTGTACACGTGCCCCGCGGTCGCTACTAGAGCTTTCTGACGAGTCACTGCTCTGGCTCGTTCTGCTTTGACAAGAGTTCTTAATGACACAGTTAAATTAAACGTTGAATCAATTCCAACCTCAAATCAAGAAAACGATGCCTGGACAAAGTGTGAAATACCGACACTTACACTGTAGAAGTGCATCACCTACAAGCTCCTTTAGAGCATGATTCTGCTGACTGCAGCCACATGCAACTTCATCATGTATGAATGAGTCATCATTCATCAGACAGACTGCTAACACAGGGATAACATGGTATTGCTGCTCAGCTTCATCTGAATATTCCCCATGTAAGCTATTTTTCTGGGGCATTGTTTCTATTTCTAATTTAGTGATTTATTTTATTGAACCATGAAGGGGAATTACACCATTAGCAGCAATAAATAGAGGTTTAGCATGACTAAGAAATGGGGTAATGATTAGGAAGTCATGTAAATAGTAGTAATCATAGTACTATTATACTATAATAATAATAATAATAATATATATATATATATATAATTTTTTATTTTTTAAATAAATTGTATTTATTTAACGCCAAATCATAATAGAAGTTGTCTTGGGGCACTTTTCATAGAGAGCAGGTCTAGAATGTACTTTTTATAAAATATTTTACAGAGACCCAACAGTTCTCAATATGAGCAGCACTAGGCAACAAGGAAAACAGGCAGAAACCAGCAGAACCAGGCTATAGGTGGGCGGTCGTAAATCAGATCAATCTGAATCAATGTTGCTTTCTCAAGCAAAAATGGCAAAACGATCTTGTTCCATCTTCTTAAATTTAAGGATTTGGTTCTTTTTTTTGTCACACGCTTTGGGGAATTACAGCAGGCATTTTACATTATTTTATAAACCGAAAGATGAATCAAGAAAATAATGGGCGGATCAGATAATCAATAATGAAAATATTTAACCATTTAACTCCTGCGTCACAACAAGAGAAGTTTAAACCAATGGTGTTAAATATCAGCCAGATCCAAATCTTTAACTTAACTTTTCCAACCACTTTTATCTTGTCATTGTCCTGCGTCCTCCTTGTGACAAGTATGATTCTCAGACGGGCGTCCAACTCGTTTGACTCGGCTTGATTAGATCCCCCCCCCCCCCCCCTCTGTGTGACAGTGTGGATCCCACCCGGCTGCTGCTGACCTTCAACGTGTCTGTCAACCTGGGCGACAAATATCACAAGAACACAGCGCTGCACTGGGCCGTGCTGGCCGGCAACACCACTGTCATCAGCCTGCTGTTGGACGCCAATGCTAACGTTGATGCACAGAACATCAAGGTAAGGTCCTCCTTCCTCGTATTTGTGAAATACAAAAATACAAATTGTCCAAATACAAACAAATGACAGTCACTAAGAATGGTGGAAATGTAGCCATAGCTTTCAGGGTGTATTGTGGTGGATGTGTACAGACTGGTATGTACTATTGTGTGTTTTTTGTTGTTTTTTTAGGGAGAAACACCACTTGATCTTGCCAAGCAGAGGAAGAACGTTTGGATGATCAATCACTTGCAGGAAGCACGGCAGGCCAAAGGCTACGACAGCCCGTCCTATCTGAAGAGACTGAAGATGGACAAGGTACACACACACACACACACACACACACACACACACACACACACACACACACACGCTCAAACACACATATCACACATCAAAAGAGAAGGTCATAGAGTAGAAAAAACATCAAGTTTTGTGAATCATGGGCTCAAATTTGTAACATTAGACAGAAGGAGCAAAGTAATTAAATCCTTTTATTTGGATCACATGCAACCATCTAATGTTTACTGTAAAGCGCGTGCACGCACACACACACAAAACACACACCCCTGTTTGACTGCCCCGTCGGTTCAAACAGACGTGTTCAGACCAGCCTGCCCACGCTGAACTGTCCGAAGCTGTCAGGAAGTTCTGACAGTCTGACAGGAAGGAGACGACTTCTAAATGACCGGCTGTGTTTAACAATACAGCTACCGGAAAATGCAGGAACACAGTCACACTGACCACAGTGGGTGGTAATTATATAGTGGTATTATAAAAGACAGACCTATCATAGGTTGAGGTGAAATACTTGACCTTGTATTAAACAGGAAGTGAAAAGAGGATAGGTTACATTGCAGCATCAAGGTCTGAGGTTCCATATGTCCCCAGTGTCCTTTGAAATCATAGAGATCCTTATGATGCATGACTGATTCATGCAACGACGTGGTGTTTCAAGGAGAGAAAAGTCTTCCACTCCTTCATGACTTTAAGTCCATTCTGATGTCATAAGGAAACAAAACAAAGAAATGTTTTTTTGAGGTGCTATTTGGATAGGGTTACAGATAAAACAAGATTTCCAGTTTTTCAAGTATCTTTTACATTTCCTAGTGGCATGTCTGAGAGGAAAAAGTCAGTCGTTTTTTGTTCCAATTTCCTGAACTATTTCTATCCATTCAGCCATTTCCTGCTTATTGCTTTTTTGACTACCTGCAAGCAGTATTTGTAATAAATATCTGTCCTGCTTTTTGATCCCATTTGGCACGTTTCCCAAATACACAACAATGAAACTAAAATCCAGCTCTGAGATCTGTTCTTTGAACCGGAACACACTTTTCTTTTTGAAATCAAAGAAAGGAGGGGACCGTGGTTACCCGTCAGTGTGTGTGATACAGCAAACTAATGTATAAGACCATATATGCATGAACTTGTTGCTACTCAAAAGTTTTAACTCTGCCTAAATGTGTTGTTGTCTTTCTCCTTGTCTGCGGGGATATTATTAGTTAATTAAGGTAAATTTTAGAAGTAGTGTGCATACAAATACTGTACAATAGTGTACATTTTGTAGTGTGTACTGTGGAAATCCACTTGCTTGCGTTGCTGCTTACCTTCCTCTTTATGTCCCCGCTGCTTAGAGAGTGAACTGTGTGAAAATACAAATGACTTAAAGATGTAATGCTTGCTTTTTTTTTAACCAAAGCATTACATTTCACATAGCCAGGGCTGAGACATTAATTCTTTATACCCAGGCATTTTGTTTTGTTACTAGCTACAAGTTGTTGTCTTAATTTAATTCCTTACATCTGTCTCCTATCAATCTTCATCTCTTTCTCTACATTATCTCCATCCATTTCATGTTCATCTGTCTATCTCGATACTTTGTCTACTCTTTCATCCCCGTCTTTCCTTGCCTTCTTTTTCACCACTTGTCTCTCCTTCTATATGGCCTACCTATCTCCCCTCATTTGCCATGTGTATCCACCTGTCTCTGTCCCCTCCTCCCTCTGCAGGAGGTCAGGCAGAAGGTGATGCTGGGAACGCCCTTCCTGGTCATCTGGCTGGTCGGTTTCATCGCCGACTTAGACATCGACTCCTGGCTGATAAAGGGCGCCATGTATGCTGGCGTCTGGGTCAGCGTGCAGTTCCTCTCCAAGTGAGTCTCAATCACACTAATAACAATGATAAGCCTTTTTCCTGACATTTATTATCTAAATACTTAAGTTAATTATGTTCCACACAATCCAGTGACGAATACTTCCTTAAACACACACACATACACACAGACACACACTCTGTACCCCCTGCTTAAACCACATTACCACTGCCATCTGGTCCTGCTGGTATAGCTTATTGTGCCTCTTCACCACTATTAGCTCCGACTACAGTAGCACACATTTCCCAGTGTGTTAGCTTTATATTTACTGACATTCTTGAAATAGTTGCATGGTGAAAAAACAATTGTGCTGGTGAGTTCCAGCTCTAATGTTTCTTCGGGTTATGGTTTGGTTTATTTTTGCTGCTGTCTGACTGCAGGATTCAGATCAAGGACTCATGTGTTCGCATGTGTCTATATGTGCTACAGTGAGCAGGCTTCACCTCTGCAGGACGAGCACCTTAATGTATTGAACACATAAATCATAAACTGAGCCATGTCGGTAGTGGAAATGATACCCAAAGATTTGTGGCTTAGTATAATTTGACCAATTGTAATAAACCACTTCAAGAAATGCTGAAAACTCAAACCCTTCTCCCTCCTGTCTCCTCTCTCTGTGCAGGGCTTTCTTCGACCACTCCATGCACAGTGCTCTCCCCCTGGGAATCTACCTGGCCACCAAGTTTTGGATGTACACCACCTGGTTCTACTGGTTCTGGAACGATATCCTTTTCTGTCTCCATCAGCTTAGATCCCTTTCTCTTGCTAAGAGTTAGATGAGAAGATTGCTAGCACTCTGGGAAACGCAACTAATTAGCTTAGCTTAGCATAAAGACTGAAAACCAAAGGAAACCGCTAGCTTAGCTCTGTCCAAATGTAACAAATCTCTAAAGCTCACTAATTAACACATTATCTCCTGTCTATAAAATCTGTACAAAAATGGAATGAATTTTATGGCATGGGGTTATGTGCCAAACTATTTCTTGCAGTTTCTGGCGGACATTCCAGGAAGTCACCGCTCCCGGCCAAATAAGCGCATTTTCCCAAATTCTGAGATGATCTGCCTTAGAAGAACTGGGAACTCAGCAGCGACCGATAACACAATACATTAGCAAAAAGAAGAAATTGGCTTGAGGTCCAATGATGCTTTATTTTGTGCAATGTGAGACAAAGTTTTTATGGTCATTACTAGTTGTCATTAGTAGTTGATCAGTCCGAAACAGTCACACACTTTGCAGAGAAAAAAAAGAAGAAATTATGCGGTTTTAACAATAAATAATTGTGTTCCCAATTATCGTGTTGGCAAATGCTACACAATGCTACAGTCTGTGTGATGAATGAAATCGTTTACAGTTTTGGCATTTAGCTGATTGTTGAGTCTGATCTGGAGTGACTTGTGCGAGAGACGTTGAGGATTCAGTGTATTGCTCGAGGACGCTGTCTAGAATCAAGTGCTAACCTTTCACATTTTTAATAATGCTCTTTAAAATCTCAATTGATGCTGAGAATTTCACTGAACAATGACTATTGACCCGTTCTATTACATTAAATGCAACCTTAGGCAATGAGTCAATAGTTTGGTCTTCTGTAGCATTTTCCAACCACTCAGAGTGATAGATGGGCTCTTCTTTCCACCTGTTTTAGTCTTATTCACCCACAATCCACTTGGCACAAACTGTCAGTTTGCTGGAAAAAAGACATCCATTCAATGCCTTGCAGTTGTGTCACATGCTGGTTGAATTGGCTCTTTCTTCTTGGCTTTTGAGCAATTGCACAAGTCATACAACATAAGCCAAGAGCTTTTATGAATCTCTTGGGCCAGTTTGTAAATCTGGCAAACAGGATCTCCAAGAAGGGAGGATCTTAATAAAATATGGACTTGTAAAATCAATTTGTACCGCTGTCTGCTGCCTGTGGTGCATTTTTGTTGAAAAAGACAAAAGATTACCAGGAAAAGTACTTGTGTTGGCAGAATAGAGCATCAGTGAGATTAGGTTTCAGTGGATTATGAACTGGGGAAAGAGAGGTTAATGTAAAGAGCAGAAGGGGTGGGTGGAAATGATATTGAACAAATGCAGACATGAAGCCCTAGGGTGTTATTGTGATGAATATTTTGTGTAGAATACGTTATGGTTCAGTGTTTGTTGCTGTGTTACAATTGTGAACAAGGTAGTCATGGGAATTAAGGTTCTTTGAAAGGAGCCGGATTTTATGGCTCTGTTCCTTTACTGTTCAGAAGAACAGCTCATCATTCTTTTTCTTTTTCTTTTAGGAGACGGGGGTTACTAGGTTTATCAAAATCAGAGTCAAACTTGGACATCCCAGCAATATAATTTCATTTTGCATGTGTGGACTGGTTTAGAACTAAATGAAATGATCTGCACTGTAAAGATTACACAAGGTGACACCGTATCCCTCTGCTCTGTCTGTGAATATACTACTTTGGCCTTGAATGCAATCCATGCAACACTGGTTCTCACTGTTCAAGTACAGGGACGTTGATTTAGGGCAGGCAGTGAAGTTTTTATATATGTTTATTATAACAATAAGAAGATCTGCTCTCACCAAGTTCATCTCGGTTCCCTTCGTTTGTACCAAAGAGCCACTAAAAAGAATCGTATTGTTTGCGAATGTAAGAATGTTAGAACAGCGAGGTTAACGTGTAACAGCTGCTGGGTGAAACCCAACGAAGCAACTCCAAAGAGTTTCTGTTGGCTTCAGTGTGGCTGCTCGTCCTTTTTGTTTTGTTTTTCTTGGAAGAATTGCCGTTCGGTTTCAGAAGTTGCTAATTGCAGGAGGTGAGAGGGGAGTTCTCGTTTGTGGAAGGCTTTTCATTTTATGCCTCTCTGCTCCACTAATGGGAAAGGCAGAGTAAGATGTCTTTGACCTGAGCTTATTGAAAAAGAAAACTTTGCTCTAAGGTCTTATTTAGTTCTCTTAAAATGCTGCTGGAGATGTGTTTTGAGCAGGTTTTGGATGCATGGTGTGTCTACTCTGCACAGAATTGATGGAAGGAGTGTCCTACAGTGACATGTCTGCTCTTGACCTGCTTCCTAAGCTGGCTTTTCACATTGTGCATTCATCTTCAAAGAGCAAATGTTTGGTGTGCTTACATCCTGTATTCTGGTAAATGTTTGTTCGTACATGGACCCAAAGTTGACCCGTGGACTCCAGGCAGGTTCTTTCTTGTGTGAAGACATTAGTTCTTTCAGACTTCCCTTTGCCCTCCAGCTACAAGCGGTTGTCACAAAGCCTGTGTATCCGCCATGAATATCTCTCCAGTAATGCTGTCTTTGGCCTGCAGCAGCACAGGGAGTTTAGCTTTTCTCCTGCAGCGTCTGTTTAAACTGTGGTCACTCAGTAGGACAGTTGGTTCTTGTTCAGTTGCCTACTTGCATACAAATTAGTACATTTTCTAATCACATTTTTTATGCAAATCAAGTGACTTGCAAATGAGCAGTGCTGTGGGCTGCATACTTGTTTTAACTAGAAGTGAATAATGCATTCAAAGATAATATTCGAGTGAGACTGTTCACACTGGTACCCACAAGCAGAATTACCCGTTGGCCGCCGCAGTTGAGGTTGGGTCGTGCTCAAAAGACATTAGTTTCCACGTCATATCATCGGAACATTCGAAAGCGTTAATAGCTGTTTGAAATGGTCACACTAAAAGGCAGAGTAAAAAAAACATAGTTATAGATAGGGGGATTCAATGATTGTCTAAATGTGGGAATAATGGTGCACTTTTTGGGACAATCTTTCCCAGAATACTTTCATAGTGACACTTGTTTGTACACACAAAAAGTGACCAATAATAGCTTGAGAGAGGCGTTCTCTTTTACCTACTTTCAGGAGAGCTGCCCTGTGTGAAGTGGCCATGAAGAACAGCAGTGGATGGAAACATGATAATTCGCATTTTTGATTTAGATTTTATGAAAATTAGTTTCAAATCTGCTAGATTTGGATGGCTACGGTCCAGTTGTTGGTTTTGGACAGTTACTAACATGTCCTCCTTTGTATTCTTCTATCTGTGTTGTCGGGCGGGGCATCAGTTTACTCTCGCTTCTTGTACGAGCGTGCGGTTGAAGTCAACATTTATCCAACTTGGATTATTCATTTGTGTCATGGGCTAAAAGATTCCAACATCTGGTTTAAAATGTCCTGGCCAAATGTGAAAGGAGACCATTCCATTTCCATTCCGTTACTTGAAGTAAAAGACGGTAATGCGGTGTAGAGGCAGGAATGGGAGATGTTGCAGTGTAGTTATGCAGCCCAGTATTTTGCAAACCACGGGTGGAGCTCAATAGATTTTGCTCATAAATGCATTTCGAGCAGGTGAATGTCGAACAATAACCCAACGATGATATTGGAATCAAGTCAGGGCAAAACCTGAAGCTTTGAAAGAACACCGTGCTAATTTCAAGATATATTTAGCTTTTTTTACTTCTAGCAGCGAAAACTTTCTTCATCATGAATTCACCTTCAGTATGTGTCTGCACATCATCGCAGTCTTCCAATACCATACTAGCTGTAGTTACATGGACACTGAATAGGGTGAAAAGGGAAAAGGGCATCTTATCGCTGAAAAGCATTTTATCAGAATATAACTTTTTCAATCAAATCTTTTAAGGTCTCAAACAAAAAAGTATCGGTCACAGATGTTTCCCCCACATGGAGCAAACATGCGCAGAAATAATACATTTATTCAACCAGAGAGAAATGATCAGACTAAGCATTTACATGCTTATTAGGCGCTAGTGTTCTCCTATTGAACAGATTATCAAAGGTTTACATGAGGAATTTTTATTCCGATTATTAGTGGAATGTTTGCTACCGATACATCCAGTTGCTGTTGGCGGATGTTATTTAGGCATTTTTATATGCTCATCATGTGTCCCTAATAGCTTCTAGTAATTGCTTTCCAAACAGACCTCAAGGCTTTCAAACCCTTGTTAATGATTCAGAGAAGTTTAGTGTCATCGCTCATTTGTGTAACTTTTTGCGGCTGGTTAAATCCTAAATATTTTATCCACAAAGAGGTAGCATAGCCACCTTTCTGGAGCCAGTTACCCGAATGAGGGTATTTAAAAAACGGCCACTCCAACATATTGTCTACAGTATGAGCTGAAAATGACTACTTGTGAACCAACTACTTTTGCAGTTGTATGTTTAATGCAATGAAACGTGTGACCTTGCAACACACAGCAGTGTCATGGTGCAACATTTTTGAAAGCTCATTTTTATGTAACGCCTCAGGTTAAACAGCATTCTTCATCTGTCCTGCCTTTGTGGTGATTAGGTCATAGTTTTCTTTCCAAAAGGCATTTTACTCCAAAAGTATCAGCCACACGTTAGCACACAGTGTCGAGGCGTTCAGTCTGTGCCTCTCAGTGTCACTTGGCTGGTTTCCTGTGAGATCCAGCTGACTCATGCACACCTGCACCACTGACTCTGCTACTAATCAGTTCCAGTCTTGACTAGGCCTGTCCACAGCTGTCGCATCACACACTTTATCTCTCCGTGGTTGTATACGAGACTGCTGAAATGAACCTCCTTGCCTGGGTGAGTCGAGATGAGACGGAGCTGCTCTCTGCATCACAGTCTGCCTGTTAGTCAAGTTACTGTGAAGTGTAAGTCTGCCTCACATTGACATCACAGCAAATTATATCAGCCAGGTGTTTCTATAGTCTGCTTTTGGGGATGTAAACAGGAAGTACAATGTTGTCGTAGTCGGGGAGTTAGCTGTGGGCTACAGCTTGAGCCACATTTTTAAAAAGTCTATATTTATTAACTGTCTCGCAAATTGGCACCATTAAAAGTATGCTGAATTAGCTATTAGCAGTTGCTGTTTGTGTACCCATTAACATCCGAGACGATGGTAATCACACTGTCACACTGAATCCAAAAATATGTGTACGATTTGTGACACAGCAATCAGTTGCTACGGGTTAAGTACATTAATTCCCTGTTGACAGATGGGCCAAATCAACGGCTAAACTATAACAACTAACTTCCTGTTCTTTTCAGGACACTGGCATGCATCTGTCTGTCTCCCCTCACACACTATCTTTGCCTCAGACTGTCCTACGCTAAGCTTCCTTATTGATACCATCAGACCTCTGACAGTACTGTGGTTGAAATGAATAGGATTTGATTGTTGTAAAATCCCAGCAGTTGACAAACCTGGTAAAATAACAAACAAAAGAAAACGTGTCAGGAAAACCTTTGTCCACCATCTTCCTTAACCTCGTTGCACATCTCCCCTTTGCCACTGTCCACGTGCCCTTCCTGATCAACACCCTGGCTCTGTTCTACAACTTTGGCAAATCCTGGAAGTCTGACCCAGGAATTATCAAAGCATCAGAGGAGCAGAAGAAAAAGGTAAAGTTAGGAAAGAAAGAAACAAGCTGCAAGCACATCTTTGGAAAAAGTATTTAATGTTCCTACTTTCTGAGATTTATTGTATTTCAACCACTTTTGAATGGTTAGATATTTTTTTGGGTGGTCATATTTCACTTTACTAAATTTTAATTCTTATTAACATTACAAGCATTGCGATAACATGCTTGTAGGACATGTTTGTTTTAATATGATCTTTCACCCCACATTGTATTGTATTGCAGAAAGCTGCTTAGGATTCAGTGGAGAGATCACAGCTGGCTGATTCTCTGGCCTCATGCCCACAGTCTTCTTTGGCCTCTCTGTCCCTCATTATCACACTCTAATGGAGGACGACAGAGGCTCTGCTTCTTACCAGGCCCCGTGATTAATGAGAAGAGCTAAATTTACCCTGCATTGTTAGCACAGATCTGTGCTCACCACTGTTTAATCCGGAGAGTACACATGCTTTGCAGCACACGGAGTAACTTAGGAGCATGGTGAAAAATACGGAGCTTGGAGTGGCCATAAAAATAGTTCCCACATTTTCATTAAGTCGTGCACAAGATACAGTTAGTTCCCACATTTGTATTAATTCATGCTCCTGAGATACAATTTGTTCCCACATTTTGATTAATATGTGCGCATGAAATACAGTTTGATTAACATGTTTTTATTAATTCAAGATACAACTCTCGCACACAAGATAAGTGTAGGCAGAGAGCCAGCACAACAAACCAGCATTGTTTATTGTGGAGTAATAGAAATGTTAAATCTGAAGAAAGTCAAGAATAGAGGCTGTTTGTGTTTTTCTTGTGTTGCTTTGTAAACCCAGCAGCCCATAGCTGATACAGCAGATTGCAAGTTGTATTTTCCCCAGTAAACACGGCAGCCTCTTTGGCTTTTGCAGTTTCTGCCCATAAATAATGTTTTTCTTGTTCGCACATATCTATATTAGGGGCAAATGTAAAATAAAATACTTGCACTGTAGAGCCCTGGTTGAAGCTAGTCAGCCACCTCAGATTGAAGGCTTCTGCAGCTTGGCAGGCAGAGGATGCCCTTCCACCTCTTCTTTTCCTCTTCGGTTGTTTTAGAGTTTGTTGTTTTATCTTTCTTTGTATCTTTTGTAAACTTGTCTAGTTTATTTACACAGATATACGCTGTGAAAGTGCTAAAAACACAGAGGACGAAAAAAACCTTAAAGAAACAAACTCCTCATGAAAACTCTTTCGTCATAAAAACAGAAAACAAACTGACTGAATTAAACTGTAAACATTTGTCCCAGTACACAGCCGAGCTTCCCGTGTGACTGTTCAGCTGGAAATCCCAGCCTCCGCTTGTATACTGTCTGCAGGTCTTTTGTTGCAGTGCCAAATTGACCTTGAAGCTCAATTTCTCAGTTGTTCATTCATTTTTCTGTCTGTCTGTTTTTTCCATCCTGCTTTTGTTCCTTGTTTCATCCTCCAGACAATTGTGGAGCTGGCGGAGACGGGCAGCCTGGATCTGAGCATATTCTGCAGCACCTGCTTGGTAAATTCTGACTTCTCTCTTATTGATATTAATAATACATACAAAAAATAATTGCAATACTAAGACATCATTTTCAATGCTTGTATGACACAGATACGGAAGCCCATCAGGTCCAAACACTGCGCTGTGTGCAACCGCTGCATTGCCAAGTTTGACCACCACTGCCCCTGGGTTGGGAACTGCGTCGGTACGTCAACAACACGTGCACTCCCAAACGCCCGGCTGTTCTTCATCTTCATCCACACTGTGTGGCTTTTCATTGTGCTTTATCGTCTCCATATTCCACTTTAAGATGCAACGTCTGTCTGCTCTCAATTTATTCTGCCTCTGGTACCCAACAGAAAACCACCTTTAATGACTGCTGTTCACAATTACAGCAGAGGTTGTCTGGAAAACAAGGCTAAATCATTTTATTTTGCGTGTCCCTTCTGGTTTAATGAAAATGTTCGGTAAAAAATGTAATAATCTAAAATAAAAAACGTAGTGGGTAATTATTTGGTTATAAAGTAAAACCTTTATAAAAAAACATTTTAACTCAAGTGGCTTATATAAAACATCTTAAAACAATGAAGACACTGGGGAAGGGGGCTTGTAGCTTTTCCATTTAGAAACCAGGTGGTCAGGAAGAGACTTGAAAAGTGTGGAAACAGTCTGAACAAATATCAAGCCCTGCCTCGTGACTGGAAAAAGATCAGTCATAAACAATAGTTCATGATGCAGTTCTTTTGTGCTGCATGTCATCGTTTAGAGAACAAACATACAGCGGGGGGGTAGTGCAGTATCCTATCTGTTGGATCAAAAGGTCTGTCCCTTAAAATTTGAAGGCCCCGTGGAGTTTCCTTGTAAACAGACAAAAGTTCTGTTTACATTCAGTGTTCCTCATAAAAACAGTGTGTGTCTCCTTTAGGTCTAAAACTGAATTACCCACGACTTTCCTTATTAAATAGAAGCTGTTAAATGTATTTCCTTCCTCATAAAACAGTTGTAAAGACGATTATTGAAGTATTTAAATCCAGCATTGTTTACATGCATGTTTACTAGCTAGCAAGTCTTTTTCCTGTCATTGCTGGCATATGTTGGCGTGTAACCACCACCTGTTGATCAGTGGAACAGTGTGACATTCATTGGTAGGAGTGTGTTTTGCGTCACTCGTGTGCGCATGCATGAGATCAACCAAACAAAGACAAATGGCTTCATGGCGCCGCTAGAGGTGACAAACACCCTGTGCTCTCTCCTGATCATGCCTGTTATTACTGTAGAATTATTCCATTATATACATTATTTTCTTTTCTTTTAAACTGGTCTTAAATCAAACAAACACTTAAATGTCTTCCATGCTTGCATGACACCAGCCACCTGGTCACGTCAGCGGTTATCTCTTATCTCTACTGCTGTTAAGCTCCTTTATTTGCACTCGTCTGCATGAATTTGCACATTGAATAGTGTCTCCATTGCACACGTCTTTTCAGCCATGCTAGCGGTGTGGATCTCTAAATGTCGTTGTCCATCCGTCCACAACTTTTGGTCCAGACTGAAACCAGGCCCATTAGCCTCCGCTGTACTTTTGTTTAGTGGTAATGAGCAAATGTTAGCATGCTAACATTAGGATGGTGAACATGATTTGTTTCTCTTGTACAGGAAGTGGGAATCACCGCTACTTCATGGGTTATCTGTTCTTCCTGCTCTGCATGATCTGCTGGATGATTTACGGCTGCATTTCCTGTGAGTAGGAAAAACAGGGTTTCTCACTCCACTCGTTCGATTTCTTTGCCAACTCCTTTACCTCTCGCTCTTTCCCCCTCAGACTGGAGGATCCACTGTGCCACCAGTTACGCCAAGGATGGTTTCTGGCTCTATCTGACCCAGATCGCCTCCTGCTCCCCCTGGATGTTCTGGATGTTCCTCAACAGCATCTTCCACTTCATGTGGGTGGCCGTGCTCATCATGTGTCAGCTCTACCAGGTTTGGGTTTAACATTTGACTACTTTTAAACATGCATAGAAAACATTCTGTAGAACTAGGACTTCTGAGTTTTTCACACGCAAGCGTGACCTCTTTGCTTCACATCTCTCAGATCGCGGCTTTGGGAATCACCACCAACGAGAGGATGAACGCTCGGAGATACAAGCACTTTAAAGTCACAGCCACGTCCATCGAGAGCCCATTCAAGTAAATGATCTTCCCTTGTTTGTTTACTACAGAGGGCTGAATCTCACCATTTCAGGGGGTTCAATTAATTACGAGTCAATCAAGTGTTGTCACTGCAGAAAAAAAAACAACCTTCTTCCTCCCCAGTACAACTGAAGAGGATGGAAAGTCTCATAGCATTCTAAATAACCAACAGCATTGTCTCTTAACAACGTCCCTGTTGCTCCTGACAGCCAGTCCTCACCTGCCCTCTTTCCACCATTTTAGCTCTGGTTCTAGAACCGGTTCCGTTCAGGATTCTTGGAACGTTGGTGCTATCTAGAGAACCAGCCCACGTTTCCACACTTCACAACAAAAGTAAACAGTAGGAGCAAGATGGCGGCTCGCATTGATTACCTGCGAGCTTTTGTTCTCTTAATACAAATTAGATGTTTTTGGACCAACTACTAATGATAAGACATAGAAATGTTAACATAGCACACCATAGACCCTCTCCATCCTGTCTTTACAATCTTTAGAACTGTAGTCAGTTGAGTAGCATTTTGGGTAATGTAGACACCAGGTTCTGACAAGGAAGAGGAACGAATTGAATAATAAGGCCAATATGTCTGCTGCATCGATTCTTATCCTTTTTTTTTTTTTTTTACTGTCCAACGTGAATCTGACAATGTTGTAGAAGTGATGACTCTCTCTCTCTCTTCCCCCCCACCCCCCTCCAGCCACGGCTGCTTCAGAAATCTCATCGACTTCTTCGACATCCGCTGCTGCGGTCTGATCCGGCCCGTGGCGGTGGACTGGACCACGCAGTACACAATAGAATACGACCAGACGTCTGGCTCGGGCTACCAGCTGGTGTAGAGGAGGAGGAAGAAGAGGCGGTGGGGGGAGCAGGGGGGGAGTCGAGCGTCGCCGGCTGGAATGAAGTTACGAAGGATTACCCTCTACCGCCCCCCCACCCTCCTCATCCCTGGCATTCATATAGGAGCGATGCTGTTCTTGGGAGCGCTTGCTTTTTTGGACCACCTCTCCCTCACCGATCAAAAGACTTGGGTGGGGAAAAGAATCAGCCAGGACTAGCATGCTGTTACAGGGCAACACCACACCCCCGCCCTCTCCCTCCGCCCACACCTTTACTACTATTACTACTACTACTACTATTCTACAACATCAGACTTCATTACTGTACACCGCCCGCCCCACCACCCCTCCACCTCGTCTCTTCTCCCGAGCCCTTTGGACGGTGCGTTGCTGCCAGGCACAAGTGGAGAGGAGAGAGGCCCACAGACCAGAGGGATTACAAAATAAAAGCTCTTCTGTTTGTACCGGAGACGTGACGCTGCAGAGACAGCAGCGCCATAAAGTGGCAGTATCGCTCTTTTTTTTTTTTTTTTTTTCTTCCCACTTTCTTTCCTTATTTATGGTGTCCCAGACGTCCCCTGTATGTTGTTTCTTTGGTTTTTGATTGGTTCAGGAACCCTACTGTTCCTGTGATAATGACCTGTGGTGGCCGGGGAAGCTGAAGGAAAGCTTTCTTGTTTGTTTGTTTAAAACCATGAATTAGTTTGAAAGTATGTTAGGGGTAAGGGAATGTCTTTTTAAGGTCTCAATTTTGCACCGTGATGAATTTTGAGTCAAGCTGGTGAGAATTTGCCAACATAGTTCCTCAGAGGGTTACAGGTGGAGCCGCTGGAGGAGTGCCAACCACCTGCGGAAATAAAGCTGTTTTTTAGTTTTTTAATAACCTGAAAACAGTTGTGGTGCAGTATTGATGCATGTTTAGGAGCATGAGTTGGGACTTGTCCAGCGGCGACCACCACAGGCGTGACAGAAATGATCCTACAGACAATGTGATACAGGTATATTTATTTTAAAACTATTTATAGATGAACTATGTTCTAGCGCCATCATTTTTACATTTCACATCATTTTAACGGAGTAGGTTTTTATGAGGAACAAAGAAATTGTGAAACAAGTAGCTGTAGCTGTTTGACATGGAAGCCCGGGACCTTTACCATAAAAGTCTACAGACCGGTACAGCGAGCGTATTTATTAACAGCAGAGCTGAGCAGCAGAAAGAGAACGCAGCAGCAACAGACGAGTTTACAAGAAAGGTTCATTCCACGTGTTTCTCTCAAACCGCTGTAGTCTTGTTTGTTTTGTTTGTCTGCCTACAACATTGCACTGAATTTGTTTTGTTCGTTTTTTGGGGCCGTTACTGAACACAAGGGCCCAGCAGCAGCGCTTCACACGGACGCCTCTATTGTTTATAGGGAGGAGGAGGGGCCCATCAGACATGGCTGACTCCCATCACTTCCCGTCTGGACCCGAGCGCAGTCGGCTCAGCAGCAGCAGGATGGACTGAAGTGTAAAGAATGTGCATCTGTACATAAACAGCGTCTTTCTCTTTTCTTTTTTTCTTCAGTGTTAGTTGAAGGTACTTCAGAGGTTTTTTCAGTTTGAGTTTGGAGGATTTCTTCCAACCAAACGGAACGAAGAAAGTCAAGTGACTATACTCCCAAGTGTATGACCGTAGCTTTTAGTGATGTCACTGCTGTCTATAGACATTTTAACCCCTACAGTCCCAGAAATGATCCCCTGCCAAGAGACTCCACTGCATGTACGATGCTTGGGACAGCTGGGCTAACCCGACCCCATCGTCATCACCATGGTGACGGCCCGGCAAGCCACATGTCTGTATATAGTGAATGTTAAGTATTTGCAAGTACTTTTCTGCATTACGTTCATTTGTCTGTTTGTTTTCCTGTTTGTTTCTTTTTTTTTTATTAGTTCCGTTCTCTCAAATCCCGTGTGTTTAGTGGAAGTTTTCTTTAAGGTCGTCAGATTTGCCGTCGGGCCCTCCTGTGCAAGTGTGTAAAATATTTGAATGTTCCATGCTTGTGGACTCTGTAGCCATCCTAAAGAGTTTTTTATTTTATTTCTGTCATATATCGCTGGGTTTGTTATACTACTGGATGTACAAATTGTAAAGCAAAGACACTAGAGAACTAAGGCAGACGCCAAATGTTTTTTTGTTTTTGTTTTCTAAAAGCTGTTTTAAAGATAGAGAGGAGGTTATATTACATTAAGGCCTCTGAAAACGTTTGGGCCTCATGTTTGCATCATCAGAAAGGGGGGATGGTTGTGTCATAATTCTATGTTTCACTCCCCTCTTCCATCTCGATAACCAACCACCGATGTCACTTCTGCCCTACAAAGACGACACAGCAGCTACTTTTTTGCGCGCTCTAAAGGTCAAAGGTCATGACTTGGCTGTAGATTTCATATCAGCACCAGTAACTAACCACTTGTGTTCAATTAATGCCTTCTAAGTGGCGGCAGGAGGTCAACGTGATTTTTCTTGTTTGTTTTTAGGGCAGAGTTCAGCACCCCCAGCTCATCAGGACATGAATCCAAAGCCATTTCAGTCCTCACTAGTTCTTCCAGCAGCCTAAAACGTCTCTGTTCTGTCTCCCCTGTCACCTCACAACGTGGGATAATAACATGCATTCAAAAAAAAGATAAAGCACATAATCATTTCCAGTGCCTCTCTGCCCACCTTCAGACATCACTGTAACTCCGCTTCAGATGTAAACATATGGGCATGGTTCAGTTTTAATGGCTTTAATAATAAAATACAGTCAAATGTGAACAAGTTTTGGTTTGTTAATGTTTTTATTGGTACCACAAGCACTTCTTTCAACAAAATCATTTGAGGGCAAGACAAGGGCCTGGCTGATGTTGATCAGAGGAATGAAGAGGTGTGACTGGGTGATCCAGTTCAGCCGTCACTGAGCGTGAACCAGTGCACCGGCTCCTTGGCCGTAACCGAACCCTTTGGGCCCGAAGTTCTTGGCGTAACACGCTGTGGAGAGACGAAGAGGCAGAGTGAACATCCTTAACCTTACATTACCCACTACAATCTGGGTAAGTGTCTACGAGCCTAAAGCTAAAGGGCTTCTTCATGTCTGTGGCTAACCAATATGTTTCGTATGTGAACAGATAAAAAACTTCTGTTTTTAATTGGAGGGTTCACAGCAAACAGGGCAGAACAAAATGACACTTTCAGTATCATTGAGATGCTTTTCTCCACCACATCTCTGCTGGACACTTCATTATCAAAAACCACCTCACTAAATCCCACCGCTGATCCACTGATTTTTATTTCATCCCAAAGAGTCAACCTGCTTCCTTCCATATCAGGTAGCTGCTTCCATCACTGAGCTGCACATATGTTCCATTATTGTGACCAATCGTGTTGCTTTATTTGAGGAAAACATGTTGCTGCTGGAGACATTGTGACTTCTTTTTGGTTCTTTGGGCACCACAAAGTAATCCCACTGAGTTCAGATCACACCGATACTAGCCTGATGGATAAAAAGGTTTCCAGGTAACTGTGTTTTACTGTGAAGTGTGACTGAAACATTATCGCAGGTTCTGTTCCACTCAAATGTCCCAGTAAGCAGAGACGGGCTGTTTTTGAAACTGCCTGCTGTACCAGCAGCTCTCACTGATGTGGCCAAAATGTAGCATGTAGTATGCCAGAACCTGGAGGTTGTACTGATCTCCAGTATGCCTCAGACCGGTCTACCTACGCCTAGTGTATCCCACAATGCAAAGTGGTGGAATACGCCTACTGATTTTTTTAATTTTGTCCTAACTTTATTTAGTCAACAACACTACCACGTCAGTGGTTGACAGGAGGGGAATATAAATAGAAGTACCACTTATATTTGTTTCTAATTTAATCGAGCAAGCAGAAATTGGGACGTTACTACGTTATTACTTTTTCTTTTCAGACCTTAAGAGGATGCTATTGCGTCCACTTCCACTTTTCTAAACCGGCTAAGCCTGGCCTAGAATACTGCAAAATAAATCCATTTCAGTTTCATACTGCATACTAGTATGTAGGAGGCGGTTTCACAAAACTGAAGCAGCTAAATGGAATTGAACCGCCATCCATTTATTATTTACACCTGCACTTTTTCTGCGGTGACATCCCCATCGTTTACTTTCCTGTTGCACATCGTTCCATCACAGTGGCCACCTTCAACATGAGTAGAGGTCTAATCTGCCAGAATACAACGCACCTGTGGTGTGTGTGTGTGTGTGTGTGGAGAAAGTTTTCTTGCTTTATTTAATTCTCTGCAAACCACTGTGCCAAACCACTGAATATTGTCCCACACATAATGTTACAGTGTTTGGAAATCGCTTTAGCTTTCTACCTCAAAGACGAGAGTCAAGATGTCTTGGTTAGAGGACAGTGAGACGTGAGAGACAGACCCGCTGACTGACAGCAGCAGAGTCTGGCCTGTTTGGGTTTGGAGCGCTGATGCAGCATTCCTTCTCGTCAGTACAAGTTTCATTATGACATCCAGCAAACATCCGTCTGCTGACGTGTGTTTACGTCTGTTTCTACGTGTGCATCATTGTCTTCTGTTTAACCAAACCTTCCCGTCTCATTGTGCTGATGAGGAGCGAGGAAGCACTGGAGGTCGGACTCCTCTACAGTCTAGTGTGCAGCAAGCGGCTGTTAGCTCGACAAGGTAAACAAACAAAGGCACTCACATTTGTGACGGAAACCTTCTGTTGTAACGCTGTTATTGAATCATCGCTACACACATTTAGTTTCATCTCACCTTTGCAGTAGATTTCTCCGTCTTTCTCCGTCTGAGTGGTCGACTCCAGACTCTTGCCACATTTTGCGCAGCGGAAGCAGTTCTTATGCCACGGCTGTGAGGAGAAGGAGGGAGAATTCCAATGTTATACCGACAGTGACGGCTGTTAAATTCTGCCTTCATGCTTTTATGCTACATTATTTTAATTGTTAGGCATGTGTCGCTGTCTCCATCAAATCCCCAAAACTAGCAGGCTTTCCTCGACCTGAAGTGTGACATCAGTGGGGGTGTCATATTCTACAGATTGGACAGAGGATGAAAAAGACAACAGTGTAGAACAGTCTTCTACGTCTTCTTATCATTCAAAAACAAGCAGAACTTGCAGCTTCTGTTGACCTCTCTTGATGACACATCCTTGATTACGACGGTTCTGTTGTAAACTGGTGGAAACGCTGGCCGGTTCTCTACATGACACCAACGTTCCAACAATCCTGAACGGAACCAGGTTCAAGGACCACAGTTAGTTTGGTGGAAAGAGGGCATCAGTGCAGCCTCACGTTAGGAAACACAGCTCTCCGCCCGACGACACCACCTGCTATCAATCAGCTCGTCTGCAAATCCACATGATGAGCGAGAGGAAGCAGAAATGCTCCAGATGCTCCTCCTGGGACAGCTTCACGCACACTATTGATTTTCTTCCTGAGGACTAAACATCCTCCTGCATCAGGCCTCATGACTTCATCTACTGTAAATGTGTGCGTCAACAACATCTGCCTGAGCCCCCGGTGTCCAGGCCGCCTCGCACGATTAACGCCAGCTGCTGCGAAGCTCCCATCCAAACTTTATGGAACGGCTTCAATCAGAAAACAGGATTTGTGTCCTCTCATTAGGAGAGAACACACCAAACCTCATGCGTGTGGTTCAGCGCTGTAAAAAAAACAAGATTGTGGTCCCGGGGAGTTCACAGAACCAACACTGCCTGCGTTCGAGGTCTAAATTCTGTTGGGGCTGTTGATGCTGAAACTGTACATAATGATCCTTCTGTAAAGTCGACTGCACACTGCGTATTTGAAAAGGTCAATTATAAGCCAGTAAAGTTCGACGCTGCAGCTTGGATTCTGTGAAACGCGTCACGTTGTGTCGTTAGTGTCAACAAGAAGGGCCAGATTAGAGACCACGAGTCTGATTCCCAGGCACAGCCCGTGCACTCAGTGTTGTCATGACAGTGCACGAATCCTCACCTTCGCCAAGAGTCGCCATGTTGGCTTAAATAGTGAGAGACAAATGGATGACTTGGCTAACGTTGTGGCAGATGCCTCAGTTTCCAGCCTGAGCGTGCATGTTGTATCCAAAGTGTGTTTTTATTCTGGCTTCACCTTCAGTTCATGCTGGAATATTTACTACATGAACAATGATCCAAAATCAGATTGTGCTCTAATCAAAAACGGTCCAAAATGTTTTACGGACCATTTTGATCGCCAATGAATTGTTTAAATCATTATCAAACAACAAAACTAAGAGTCTTCAGTGCGTCCAGAAAGCAAAGTCTCGCTCTGAAATCTCACAAGAGGTTGAGTAGTTGCAGGAAGACGAAGACTAACAAAAACCAAAAAACAAGAACTTTCAGCGGATGTACTTTTCTCGGGTCGACTAACATTTTCCACCTGTTAGTCAGTTAGACCCCAACATATGTAAAAAAAATACCTGAATTCCCCTTCATGTTAGTGATTTGAATTCTTCTTCCACCATCTGTAAATATATCTTTAGATCAAACTCACCTTGCCGGCGCCCATGATCTTCTCGGCTGCATACACGGACTCTCCACACCGGGCACATTTCTCTGAACCTCCGAACTTCTGGGCAAATTTGGATGGGTTGGGGTTGGTGGTCGGTCTGTGAGTCTGTGTCCTCGGGGGTGGAAAGAAAAAGCATATATAGCATAAGACAAATTGTTTCCAAAAAATATATGAATACCTGTAATATTTCAATTCGACATTAGTAAATATCAGTTGTCTGACAACTTCATAAATGATTGCACTGCCACTGCCCTGGCACGCCCTGCTCCTCTCTCTCTCTCTCTCTCGCCCAGTGGTGGGAATGTGAGTAGGGCGCATGGGGCCCTGGAGCAGTGCTTATCAGAGGGTGACTGCCAGCCCCAGTGGCCCCTGAATGAAGCCCTTTGTGGCAGGGGACAGAGAGCAGGGAGGGCGGATCCTGCAGCTTACATAATAAACTCCTTCATAAGAGTCATCACCTGACGTCCCGGGCAGAAGCAAACATTCTGGGTAGTTTTTATACTGCCTTCACATCATGTGTATATACGGATACACATCAACAGCAGATGTCAGAAAGTAGACCCGTCTCATTCCGGGGCCTCTAATGCAGCATGAAAGCCGACTGGAAAGCTACAACCTGATCTATTGGATGATGCTTCAGACTTCAGCTTTGACTTTTCTCCTCTTGGATCCACACTGGTCAGAGAACCAGCGGGGAACTGCTGCAGCCAAGCTGGACTTCAGACACACTGTTTTATTTAAACTGAAGGTCTCCAGCCACACGTGTTTGGCCTGATGAGGTGTCCTACAAGCGCCAGGACATTGACATTACACACATTTAGTTTGCGGCCCTAAAAGCTAACAAGAATCACTGGACAATCTCTGTGGTCACTAGGCCGCCCAGTAGTGGCTCATCCAGCTTCCACTGACTCATGTTTGACCACAGCACCACGCTGTTCTCTGGTCTTGTGGTGAGCAATAATAACCATGTCTGTGTTTGACATTAGCTTTCATGAGAACTCTTTTTTCCAGTTCATGTACTTTGGAAGTGTTTCAAGCTCAGCACGATGGATGCTGTTTGGAGACGAAAGCGGCGTCAGTCAGCAGCCACAGCTTCTCAACATCATTATAACACCGCTGAACTCACTGACCCTGTCAGCCTCACGCCAAACACACAAAAGCACACAAAAGAGTTCTCATGAAAGCTAATGTCTGATGAATGGTCCTTCATTCAGACGTTTCAAGATGTCACGTGAGTCGTATTGAATCTAGGAAGTTGCAAAACGAGTCAAATTTAAAGGAAGTTACTGGCAGCGCTGCAGCGCCTCTTGCTGTTAAGTTGTTCATTTGCTCTTTATCATCCCATCAGATGGAAACGATGCAGCTGATGAGGCATATACAGTAATGATAGAATGCTCGACAATAATGATAATGTCACACCATGTAATACCATTTAAAGCATAAAGACAGTGACCACACAGCACACTCCAGCAGATAACTCTGATTCCATGCTGGCTGAAAAGAAAATCTAAAACACACAATGTGACACTGAGGGTCACGCAGCCGCCCAGCTTACTCTTCGTGTTTGATTCCAAGCCGCTCTCCTCGGTCCATGTTGAGCGTCCCCGCCCCCTGACCGTAGCCATAGCCTTTTGGGCCGTACTTCTTCCCGTAGCATGACTTGCAGTAGATCTCCTGGTCATGAATAGCCAGAGTGGTGCTGTCTAAGCCCTTCCTGCAGACCACTGAGGACACACAGAGAGAAGAGGTTACGTACGTGGTGTCACCGTGCACCTAGCAAAGAAACACAGCATCTTCATGTGATCAGGACAGGAAAAAAAAAAAGAATTCTTGGTTTTAGGAAGAAATGGTTGCTGCTGTAAAATGATTCTATAAACTACGAAAGGCTGAAGTAATGTCTGCACACTGCCGAAAACTGCCAGGTGAAACATTTTAAATACTGAGGAGTGGTAGATAAAATGGAAGGAAGTTCCAGGTTAAGTGTAAGCACTGAATGAAGCTTAGTGTCACATCAAGATTCAGTTGAACTTCAAGCACTAAAATGAGCTGAAACGTCAGGTGATGTTAGAGTGAGAGTTGGACGGGTCGGGTGACGTCTTGAAATAAACGAGTACCAGTTTAAGTGTACTAAACTGAAAGATGCTCATTATGTCCCCTTTGTTTGTGTTTTCCCCCTCATTCGTTTCTTGTGCCATCTCTTTGTGTGTGTGTGTGTGTGTGTGTGTGTGTGTGTGTGTGTGTGTGTGTGTGTGTGTGTGTCAGCCGGGAGGGCGTGGCTCTCATCTGTTCTGCACCTGCAATCAGACCTGTTGTCTATCAGCCCATCAGCCTGCAGTATTACAACCATGGTGTTCCACCCACTCATCAGCAGATCATTGCTGCAGTTTGTTAGGTAGGAAGCTCTCAGGCCTCCAGTACCATGAAGTCAGTTAGTGAGGTAGTTCAGCCGACACTTCAAACACTTTCAGGTTACAAATCTTTTACCTTTTGTAAAAAAAAAATTAAAAAATCCTTCAACTCTTCAAGGGTTGCACTGTTTCAGTGTTTGAGCATGTTGCTCATCTTTCAGTTTTTACTCCTGAACTGGTTGTAATTTCTTAAGAATCCCACTTCATCTGACCCTTTTAGCTCAATTTAAATGTTTACACCTAAACTGGAACTTCAACTTCATTCAGTATTTCAACATTTTCTATGTTTCAATTGCAAACTTTCAGTAGTGAGGGAGTCATTTTTCTTTAAACAGCAAACTTTTGTAGTAATTTCAACCTAAACAATAACATATTCACATATAAAGTGGGAAAAGGCATTTAGTCGTGGGAATCATTTTTTTTATGCATGCCAACTAGTTTTTCTGGCAACAGAACATTAGATTTAACAGCAATAGTAACAGTAGCTGCTGGAGAAATCTATTTTAGCAGGTTAGTACAGAGTAAAGAATGCATTGTTTGAAGAAACTAAAGCACTGCAGTGGCTAAAGAGCGCACACTGGCTGTTGGGATTAGTTGTATTCTTCACACACTGGCTGTGTGACCGTCTGACACTGGTTTAAGATTTCACACATTAAAGTCCAAAGTATTGCCGCTGGCATATATAAGCAAATCAAGAAGATAAAGACACAGTGAGTTTACAGTCACATGAGGCTCTGTTTGCTACTGTGTGGCATTTCATACACAGAAATGAAAAGTGGTGAATGTCAAAGAACATCAAACTGAGAAACTGGAGGAAAGGGCAAAGGAGAGCCAAGGACACCACGCACCCCTGCTCATCATGTCCTCAGAAGGGGTGTCAGACAAAGCTGCCTTTGTGTGGGAATTAATGGGAAAAAAATGAAACTCTTCATTTGTGGCTCAGATTGCTTTGGTCTTCTCTTGATAGCAGCTAAACGAAGGGGTCTGTACAGCCCTGGTCTCTGTGCAAGGTCTCTGCTGGAAAACATCTTCAGTGACATTTCAAGGATGGTTCAGGAGCAGGGCGAGCCACGCACCCATCCAACAAACCGACAACAATTCAGCAGCTTGGACCAAGCAGAAACAGTCAAAAAGATAAACAGTCCGTTACTATACTATAAATACACATAATATGTGCAGGTTGATGCAATATCTGCTCTCGGCCAGTGTTACGTCAACATAATAACAAACAAACAAATGTGTCTGACATGTGACATGTGAGACTTAAGAGTCAGCTCTCATGTATAAGCTCTCAGTGATCTTTTCATTTCAAAAAGCTCCCCGTAGCCTTTTCTTTCCTGTTTCTCACAACGTTGCTCAGGTTTAGTTTTTTGAGGACAGATGTCAAAACAGTCTCTCTTCACTCACACATTACCAGTCAGTCAAAGTTTTAAAGGGAAAAACACTCAACTCTACATTTCCCATAATGAAACAAGAGGTGGGCAATATGACCAAAATCTTCTATCACGGTATATGTTATTTTTACATTATGGTAATGGTATATATCAGGATACAGTCATTCTTTTGTAAATCCAAGCTCTGTACTTCATACTCTGTATTTACAGTTTCACTCTCCTCCTCCATGTTTTCTTGTCATTCTCTACTTCTGTGGTGGTTAGCATTAACACGACCAACTGTCACGTCACGTCACGTAAGAAAGTGGTAAGCAGTCCTGAGATCACACGAGAATCCAGCCCTGATTTGCTGCATGGTCTGCACCGAACATACAGCAGAGACACTAAGGGAGCTTCCCCTAGTGTATGTTTCCTGTGGTAGAAACAGTATCCAAATCTCTACCGGTGGACGCACGTACATTATACCAACCCTAAATGCTGCTCTATAGCCTCTTTTGGACCTTCCATCCCTGGTAAATGCCCATGTCCCCACTTTATAACACAGTCTTTACTTTCTTATGTGTCTCTCTCTGATGATGTCATCAGGATGTTGTTAGAGGGCTCCTGCACAGCCGCAGAATGGTTAGCAGTGCAGTAAAATAGTCAGCACTTCACGGGCTATTACTTGCAGAAACACCACTACGGGCCTTTGAAAGCGAGCTGAGCCCTGACGTCCAGGTGTCTGCTGTACTTACTGCAGAGAAAACAGCATTTATGGAAACTCTTCCCGTCACACTGCACTTCCTCAGCGTGGTAAACTGTCCCACCGCATGCTCCACACTTGTTGCCTCCTCCCCAGTTTGGCATTGTTTGTGGTTCTAAGAAGAGATAAAGAGACAATTATTCACAAAGAAAACATGATAGTTTCTTCTTCATTTGTTGTCACACGCGTTTCCACCTGGAGGATGCACCAAGTGGAAGTGTGTGTAAGCCTGATAAGCTCTACTGGGTGGTCGTGTTTGATGGTTTAGTCATGATTCAGTGAGCGTCTGTCATATTTAAAGCGCACCGTTGCTTGCTCCATATTGTAAACTACACCTGCCTTTGCTCTGAGAAACTGTATAGTTGGATTTCTAATGTGGCATATGGTTGAATTGAAAACCACTGCTGCAGGCCACAACCACCACCCTGAAAAAAACCAAAAAACAATGCATAAGAGGTCGGCCTAAACAACAGGGCAGACTAATACCCAAAGGAATGTTTCGGGCGCCGTGCTGTAGGGCTTTTGTTGTCTGATGGGCCGTGGCTGCAGGATACAAACACAAACAGCAAAGAAGTGTGAGTGTGAAGTAAACACTGCTGTTACCACACGAGGCCCACACATTCACGTGTCTGTAATTACACACTTTCTCCCCTTTAAATATGTGTCAAGAGGGCGTTTATGAGGTTTCATGTGGGACAAATTTAACATTTTAAGACGCAATGCATGTGCACAGCTGTGATATCATACTTTGGAGACTGATATTAAAAAGCATTATATTCTTAATCAATTGAAGAGAAATCAGAAAGCCGTAGGAACTATTAATCTTGTGAGTCACTAAATCCTTGTCCCAGATTTGAGACTGTAGAACAGGCCTGTGCGTGAGAGGGGATGAAAGACCACCACCATTACATTTCCCTCATGGGTTGGGTGTGACGAGAAGGCCGGCGTTGGACTGAGAAAGGTGTACTTTAACAGAGATTTCTTTTAGTTTGTCTGTGTGGACGACCACAGTCAATTGAAAGTTTCAGAGTGCCGTGGTGAAAGCTTCACTAAGTATAGGATTCAGATGTGTCTTTGATACTTTCTCTTTTTTTTGATTGAAAGATCAATACTTCTTTAAATGAGCAAATGTCATTCATCTTAAACAGCTTTGAGATCATGGTTGGATGCTAAAATGTTCCGCTTTGACGTTTTATTGATACTGAACTCTTTAAGTATTCACTCAACCTTTTTAATGTGGAAATTCTGGAATAAATGAACATTTTTTAATTGAAGTCCAATTTTCTTCCTGGCACTTGTTACATAACGTTTCAGAAGACCATTGTCAATGCGCACTGTTCACCTCTCTGAGCGTTGAAACCGTAGTGAACCAGCTGAATGTAACGACTACACGTCTCTGTCTGTAACTGTTTAGGAACCTGACTATTTAAATAGGGTTACATTCTGTTGTTGTGTCACCAGCGTCAGTGGATACAGTTAAAGTCAGTTAGTTTAGCTCTCAAAACAGGTTATTAGTTACATTTAGCCACGATGGTATATAGAATCACAATAAAAACACAAAGCAGCGTTAACCTTTTATTACCATATTTATAACGTGCATTTATTTCGGATAGCGTGTTTTTTTTATGCTAACCTTACACTTAAGTTTCTCTTTTTGACTTGTTAGCCTGATAATTTGTCTCCTGGTGTTTTAAACATGCTACATGAAAAACTAGTGTAGCCTATTAGCTAACTTTGTACACATTTGTACACGTATAAGAAACACGTTAGCTCTTCAGACTGACGCACGCCAACATGATACATTTAATTTATTCATTAAATAAAAATAGCCAACTTGTTTCTTGTCGGTAAACCAGTCTGAAATCTACATCATTCAGTTTCAGCATAATGTGTTAATAAAAAGTTACCGTAACGTGGATTTTTTCCCCCTCAAAAAAATCAGGTGACGTTTGTGAAAAAGGATAAGCTCCAGCCGAGTGCGTTACAGTGTATCCAGACTGCTCCGTGTGCGTCGGTCAGCCCGCAGCACACTTTATCAAAGTGACGCCGCAGCGCCGCACGCGCACACGTCACCCTGCTGCTGGGGGGAGGGGCGACGAGGGGCGGGAGCTCATCTATTATGCACAGTTGTGTTTGCCGAGATTTGCGTTTGCACAGCTACCGCGGAGAACGACCGGACATTGTAATGATTTCTAAGGCAAAGTACGGCTTGAAAACAATACAGTATTCTAATTAATTATGATAAATTATCTTGAGTCTATCTTGTAATTTTTAGTCAGTCTTATAGTTATTAGACTGAGTAGGAGCATTCTTGAAACGCTTTATTTCTGAAGTCAGCTCTGCCAAATAATGCACCCCCTGTTTGTATGAGTGGATGCAAATCTCGGCAGCTCCAAAGTCAGCTGCGTCTAATAATGCACCCTCTTGTTTATTTGTTTACAGGCATTTAAGGATCAAATGATGTCACCTGCTCATAGGCTGGCCTGTTTTGACGCAACAGTGTAAATTAAACCATCTTCCAAGCTAAAATAGGAGGGGATGCAAATTTTGTTAGCTCCAAAATCAGCTCTGCAGAATAATGGCTCCTTCCAGGAATCAAGTGCGTTAAAGAGTACGTAGTTTGGGGGGAAAATCTAGTGGTAACTTTGATGGAGATACAGCGTATTGCTCCTGGACATGCCATACTTTTTATAAGTAATGCACTTTCTTAGTACTTTTGGCAGTTTTGGCATCCAGCCTAAATGACTCAAGGACGCTGGAAGACTTGTGTCTGGATGTACCACTGCAGGAGCTGATGATGGAGACAGGATAACGGCTATTAAAGCTCAAGAATCTGCTGTGGATTTCCGCAGGATAAAGGATCTTGTCCTTCCTGTCGGGATTACAGGAAGTGAGGTGGAGACAGCAGACTCATACAAATAGCACCACCTGGGTTTACACTTTATTTTTCTCAGGCAGCGGTGAGCATCTATGTGTTGCACATGTATGATAATCCCTATGAGAAACCTGCCCTGCCCCCTGCTGGACACAGACTGTAATACATGATGACTTCATGTTGAAAGCTAAATATTTGTAGCACTGAGAAAAGGGTTGACAAATATGGAGCGATAGGAGTGCCACAATAAAGAATAAATCTGTAAAAGAATAAAACAATAAATGTGGGAATATAAAGAGAAATTAATAAAAGAATAAATAAAAATTATACCTTTTTTTCCCTTATTTTTTTCTTTTACATGTGCTTTTCCCTTATTCTTTTTCCTTTTTTTTAAATTTTTTTATTTATTTTTATTTTTTATTTTAATTTTTCCTTTTATTTTTCCTTTTATTTTTATTTTTCCTTTTATTTTTCTATTTTTGCTTTTTATTTTGCCTTTTCTTTTTGCTTTTAATTTTGCCTTTTCTTTTCTCTTTTGTTTTCCCTTTTGTTTTAGTTTTAGTTTTTCCCGTGTAGGGCCAAGCTGTCAATCAAATGGCTTTGGGCGGGCCTTCATGCCCAGGCTGAGTAATC
>JAVQJL010021621.1:0-13363 GCA_036024295.1 Nannoperca obscura | reverse complement strand
TTGATTAAACTATTTCACATTTTATTCAAACTAACTTTACCCCCCCCCCCCCACGTCAACAACACCAGGAACAGAAATCATTCATGTGAAACAACCCAAGCTTCCTGTGTTCATGCAGGACGTCATCACTCACAGTTAGAAGCTGGTTGAGAAAATTCACCGTCGAGGCATTTTAATAATAAAGATAAGAAACCAAAAACAGAACAGAGTCAAATGTTAATGTCCACTTGCTCGCTCACCCTCTCAGTATGTGGGCCGACCAAACCATCAGGGACGAAGCAGAGAGACTTCATGATCAGACTGTCGCTCACAGTGAGGACAGTGAAACACACGTCTGGGAACATTTTCATCTCTGGTCATTCAACACCACCAGCTGAGCTCAACAACACGACGTTAAAGAAACTAAACGTCATCAAAGAAAGACGACATCTCTGAACATAAACTTCCACTCTTTCCGCCTTGTGTCTCTAGTAAAAACCAAATGTTTGTCAAAGGCAGAGCGGAGGTGAAGCTCTGAACGCTGAACAACCTGCATGGTCTCCTGCAGGAGCCGCTCTCACGTTCAGCTGCAGATTTCAGGTGCATCAGACCTTAAACCTGTAAAATCATGTGGTGTATGAACTGAACACTGTTGGACTGAATGGAAACCTGAGGCTCCAGAAGGTGTTGTTAATTACTCTTTTTGTTTTGTACTAAAGTGAATGTATTATCAGGCGTGTTTCTCCAAAGCATGTGAGGGCGTCGTGTCAGTTTGGCTACAGATTTGTGCCAAATGAAGAATCAGCTGCTCTAAACGACGATAAAGATGCTTTTGAGAATCTGCCTTTTCCTCAAGTATACAAATATACGCACACACATGACTATACAGTCCATCTTTGACTGAGATCTGAATCCAGAGTGTCTTGTCTGAACCTTTCAGGGGTGACGTCAGGGGCCAGTGTGCTGCACAGTGGTGGAGACTGGAGTAGTGCTGCAGTAAGTGCCATTAAAAGACTCAGAATCACTTTAATGATCCTGCGCTGTAAATGTACAAGAATGAACCTAAAGAATTATAACAATAGTTTCTGACAAATCTCCTATCTGTTGGAAGGAACCAGCGTAACAGTCTGAATCAGCTAGCCTTTCAATTAGCATTTGACTTTGATTCATATCTTTTTAAGTTTACCAGTTGGTCTCTCGTGGACTTTAGGTTGCCGTGTCTTTGTCTCTTGAAGTCCAAGCCAACACCAGACCTCTGAACGAGACTGTGGTCAGTGCATTCCTGCATCCTGAAGTCGGGTAAAATAATGGAGCCGTGCTACGATTTAGAACTAAAGTCATTACAGTGCAGAATCACATAACTGTCTAAGACTGCAACCGAGCAACTTATTGTACTGTATTGTCTTGTAATATCAATGAGTGGTTAGCACTCAGTTTAACTGTACTTGTGTTCCTGTTGAGAATATAGTAGCTGATCTGTTGGGTAGGCAAAGCATTTTAGCTACAGTTAGCAATCACTGCACAGCCATATTTATTCTATTGAATATGATGTTTCCCACCGTATGTGAGCGAGTCTGGTGGCAGCGCAGCACTGCGTTGGATTTGCTTTGACATGCATTGCATTTTGAGCCTTGCATGTGTTGGATTCATCCAACTTTAGTTTTATAGATGCTTTCTTAAAGTGACACTGAACAAACTCTCTGCTCATGCATACGTCAGTGGTGTCTGTGAAGTGGTGAATCCTGACATCCTGCAGCCCACTTCTCCACTGTTCACCTGTACAAACTTTACAACTGCAGAAGAAGCTCAACATCGCATGGAAGATGTTCGTCATATTGTGATGAATAATTTGGGACGTACTGAGCATGCAGATGAACAGCAGAGAAGTTACAACACATTTACTTTATAATAATCTGAAGTCGACGACCTGACATACACATTTGTTTGGTTCCTAGCTAGAAACATATTTTTACAAACTTTACAAGCTTCTACAATCTGGCATCCTGAAAACAGAGCTTTAACCTCCGGCTCTGCTTCTGCATTTAAATCTCTATATTTAAGACAAACATCCAGATAAGTTATGGCTGTTTTTACATTGTGTTCACCTGCAGGCGACGCTTGCATGCTGCTCTGCACGTTACGTCACTAAAGATAATGCAAGCGAGCTTAAACTAGTGCAGTCGAACCATAAAGACGTAGGACGGTCGTAGCACAGATTGTCAGACACGTTCTATAGACGAGTTTAATCTCACCTTCATCAGTGCAACACACCTGCTTTGCTGTCTTAAAGTGAGTGGGCTATAGATAAGAACATGTTTTAGTGTATGTTCGAGGTTCGTGCTCATGCAATGGAGGGATGAATTTCAAGGTCTCCATGTCAAAGCAGTGTTTTAGATTTGGCTCCGTGAGTTTTGAGATGTAGAATTCATGGTTTGACCCTGGAAGGGAGACCTGATCAACACCTGTGTGGTCATCCTGGTTACGGATGCACAAGAAAAGTAATGGGAAGAAACATTTTCATTAGAGCTCTTAAAATCAGATCTTAATTAGAAACTCACACAGAGTACGAGCGTCACCCGTCACCACCTCTGATAATGAACTGCAGGACTTGGTAGTGAGGAAAGTGACCTACGTTATGAAATCATTCTTTCAAATGGTTAAATCTCTAGAAATATACATCTTGTGCTACTTTTATTTGATTTGATTTTATAGAGGCGTTCCCAGGTTTTGCTTTCTTTGTTTTTTACTGTAACTTTCCTCTGATTGTAAATGTCATCTGGTATTAAAACATTAGAAAACGGTGGGTGTGGGTGGCACTCTGGTGTTTTCTTTATGGCTGAAGTGAACACACGTTGGGAGCTGCAGTGTCACTGATATTTCTTCTAATTAAAATCCAATACATTTACAAATAGAAATATAGCACATATATAGGTAAGAAAAAACAGGAAACTGACTGAAAACAAAACCAAACTGGAGCGAGATGCAGATTTTGCTTTATGTTTCAGTTAAGGCCAAAAACCAGTAACATGTCAACGCCACCCGACCCTCGTCTGCCCCCCCACTGCAGCCAGAACATCCGTCAGTTCAACAAATGTCAGTCAGGATGCTATTATATGGCTGTAAATAACACAAAGCATGTAAATACAGCAGAATACTAGTGAACAAACAAGTGGCTGTATCCTGATGGAGACACCAGCAACAATACAAATAACTCAAAGGGCCCAACAAACACATTCACTTCTATTCATTTCATATTTTATATAAAGGTGAAAAACAAGTCTGCACAACAAAGTGAACCAAAGGTATCAAATGGAAAGGTTGGCACTGTTAAGTGTGTGTGTGTGTGTGTGTGTGTGTGTGAGACAAACAAAAGAAACCCAGCGCAGGTTGATGTGTGAAAATAGAAGTGACACGTTTTTAAAATACCTTCTTCACTCTGCAGATTTCACAGGATTCACCAGAACTATGAAGGAAACCAACACGATCGTCTTTGTGATTAGATTTTTCATGTGAATGAAAGTTTGTTTTTGAACATTAGACGTCCTCATTTACTCTGCTCATACATGAATAGTCATGGATTGATCTGTGTACAAACTGCTGGTCTGTTCTCACTGCAGCCGCGTGGAGGGAAGAGCGCCTGCGAGTGCTTTTCATATGTTCCAGATGTTGACCTGGTTTCACAGATATTCTGTCTTCATGTTATATTTAACTAAAGGTTGGAACGTACACAAGTTGTCAGAAATGGTCCCTTTTAGTAAAATGGACTATAAAGAAGCTAAAAATGTAAAATATGGACTTCAATCATGTCTACCCAAAATGCCCTCCCTCAAACACTGAATCAGCCAATAGCAGGCCTCCACAGGTGACATCAGAATCATCACGCACACTAAGACTTAAAGTAGAATAGAGTAACAGTGCTTTTGTTCTTTCCTGTGTGTTTTGAAGCAGATGTTCTGTCTCCGCTCAGCTCTGTGTGGAGTAACGTGCTCTTCTTTAACGCACTACAACGCCAGTCTTGGGAGATCTACAAAGTCATTTTTATTCGTACTGATTGAAAACACTTGGGCATGTAAGTTTCTTAGTCAACGATTTTAGGCAACTGTGCTGAAAAAAAACAGTAAAACGTCAGTTATAAATGCAGGTTTCTGCATGTATTAAGACATTTGTAACAAGTTAAAAACTTCTCACAGATTAAGAGTAAGATGCAACTAAAAGCCCCATAAGAACAGCAGCTGCACTCCACAGGAATGCTGGGTAATGCAGTCTCAACAGAAACAAACAATTAAGGCATGAAATGTAAAACTAAACACAAACAAGTGATAATCTACATAAACATGAAATAAAAGTGATGTAAACCATGAATTAAGTATAAAAAACAAACCCATGTTAAACTGTTACACACTGGAGGCCATAAACAACCAAAACACAGTACAGGGGTGTTTCCAGGTCCCTTGATGCTCGGAGAATAACTGGTCAGTAACAAAGAACAGAAAACACAAATCTTTGTTTCGGACCTCATTACCTACAGCCAACACGAGAAAACACACCACTACGTCTAACTTCACTAACGCTGTGATGCTCTGAGGCTCTCACACACACACAAGTTGTTGGACGGATGAAAGACTTTAATACCACGCAGAACAAAACTTCTCAAATCTAGTAGTGACAATAAGGCCTGCGCATGTATTTCTGTTTGTTAGTACTTTTCAATAATAGATCCATCAGCGTGACCCGGACACAGATAACCGACATGAGTCCAATGTCCACCAGTCTCACTTGTAGTCGGAGAGTCCTCGGTACGTGACAGCAGTCCTGCCTGAACGCTGTCTCTGATCCAGCAGGTCTAACCGCTGGATCCTGATCCAGTTTCAGAGGTAGTCGTCCTCACTGGACGGCTCGTCATCATCGTAGCTGTAGCTGTAGTGGTGGAGATGGTGGTTGCTGGGGCCTTCTCCGGGGTCGTCGCTACTGGCAACCGAACTCTCCCCGGTGAGCTTCGACCCTTCTGAGCAACTGGAAGGACTGCGGCTCATCCACCACAGCTGGTGGGCGAAGGTCCGCCCCCAGCTGCAGTGCTGTCCAATGGGGCGCAGGTGCCGGATGAGCTCGGCGGCCTCCTGCCAATAAGAAGTTCACTTGCTTTGGCCCCGCCCCGAGCGCTGCTTGTTCATGGTGGTCAGCATCTGACTGATGTAAGAGGTCAGCAGGTCGTCCATCTTGTAGCCCTGCAGGTCAAATCTTCATGTCAGTGCAATAACAGGCAAGAGTGTGTGTGTGTGTGTGTGTGTGTGTGTGTGTGTGTGTGTGTGTGTGTGTGTGTGTTGCTGCCACCTACCAGCGAGGTCTCACACAGCAGTTTGCTTCCTCGGACCAGGTTGCCGATGGTGATGTGGAAGTAGGTGTTCCCGCTGCTCCAGTTGGAGATCTTGGTGAAGGGGTGAGTGGTCAGGATGTCCTGCGCACGCACGCACGCACACACACACACACACACACACACAGACACACACAGGTCTGGATTACCTTCAGGGCCTCAGACTGACCGTGTAGCATCAGTACAGGTAATTCCACTTCAGTGTGCATGTTAATTAGTCCAAAATAAAACTAAATAGAAACACACCTTTGTCTTCGGGTCGATGAGGCTGACTCCGTGCTTGTTGATGGCGATCAGCAGGATCTCAGGGAAGTTGGGCTCTGTGGTTTGCTAAAGACAGATTCATGTTGTTTTTATAAAATAAATAAAATTTCTCTCTCTCTCTCTCTCCTGCACATTTTATGTTGAATATAAAAGGACAACTCATTTGACTAATCAGGTGTCTCTTCTTTCCTTAGGTGGGAGGGGCTAACTAACGTGAGGCGCTGCTGGAACGTCTGTTCTGTACACGGACACCAATGTTGAAATGACGGACAGCAACACTACCGGCTGTTATCGCCTGCTGAACACTGATGAACGCAGTAACAGTCAGTCTGAAACATTTATTTAGCCGGTTTTAAAAAGTAGAATAACGACAAACCACCGTTAGAATAATGTGAGAAGCTCCTACTGACGAGCGCAGTATGTAAAACATAAGTGACCCCCGGTGAGAGCTACGGACAGGAAGTGACACGTGTGTTTACCTTGACCTCAAAGAAGGCGGAGCCAAAGGTCGCCCATTTGTAGATGATCTTTAGGAACATCAGTTTGGCCTCTTCCCTCGATTTACCGGCCTGTTTGTTGAAGTAGGCAACCACCGACTACACACACACACACACACACACACAGACACACAAAATTATATTCACTTCGATAACTTGATGTCAAACTTAATTAAAATAGTGTGAACATTTGTGTCTCCACTCGTTCAGATTGTTTATGCACTAAAAGAAACACATTCTCCAGTAAAACCATCAGCTGATATAAAACTCATATCTGATGGGACACAGTTGAAGAAACCGGGTGTTAAACAGTGATTATTCACACAGTTGCGTCACTGTTGCGGGTTTACCCTTTTCCAGTCATCCGGTGACATCTGACGGACGAGGTCCTGGGGAACCAGCTCCCGAAGAATCTTGGGAATTGTAGGAAAGTTGGATTTGTCATCCTCAAACTTGACGCGGTAGATGAGCGCTGCCAGCTGGAACACCTCATCTCGGGAACACTTGTGGTAGCCACGCAAGTATTTAGGCAGCTCCTAAAAACAGATCAACAGCGTTGCTGCCGTTTTAGCACCGATTTAAAACCGTGTCTCAGTATAAAAGCCACAATACCCACTTGGTAGTAGTGAAAGATGGAGTCTGCGAAGGAGTCCTTCCCTGGAACTGTGTTGGTCCACAGCTTCTTCATGAAGAACACCTGATAGGTCAGAGAGGGAACGATTCCTGCAAGGTGGGAGTATATAAGCACATGATTGACTGCTCACCTGCTGTTCTCCTGACAGGTGACATCAGCTCAGGGGAGTATTTCTCATTCATATCCCTCCCTTTGATTTTCACAAATATGTCCAAACTTCAAACTGTCGACTTTCTCATCACCAGTAAAAATAAATATTCACTCCACAGAGGTAAAACATGCAGGTACCAACCATCTTTAGCTGGTCGAGACTTCTTGATCCAGTCCGTCAAATGTCTGACAAAGTCAAAGAAGAAATCTCCCTCTGGCACGCTGATAACCTGCGACACACAGTTCACTTTATAGATGTTGGAAAGTGTTTTTATGAAAGTGTAAATCTTCCTGTTTCCTAACTAAACATAACAACCTAACTGTAAATGAAGACACAAACACCTCAAACTGAATGTTTTTCTAGAAGAATTAAACATTTGAGTGGTTTCTTGAAAAGAAAAAGATGATACAGGAACATCTTTCATCTCCACCCAACACTTCCTCCTCCTGACCCGAGCTTCTCTCACCTTGTCTGAGATCTTGACGAAGAGGCTGAAGCCTTCAGGAGATTTGAGCAGCAGTCTGGTTGAGATGTTCTGACAAAAATCCTTTGCTTTGGTGCTGGACTCCACCTCGAACGCCTGCAGGTTCGAGACAAAACCAGCTCAGTTTCCTGTTGACACATGGACGAGCAGGAGCCTGTGTGTGTGTGTGTGTGTGTGTGTGTGTGTGTTGTACCTCGTCTGTGTCATCAGGAAAATACACTTTGTGGAAGATCTGGGTTGTCTTATGTTGGATGGCCTCCACTTCCACCAAATGAGGGGGGTACTTCCTGGATCCGTTACTGTTACCATGGCAACAATGCGAAAGGCAGCGAAACGACAGGTCAGTTTGGTGACAGACGATAACAAGCTGTTGGTTAATAAGTCAAACTAGAACTCTGTGCCCTGAAGTCAACACGTTTTACCGTAGAGCTTTGTGCAGCCTCTGCATGCAGTCTGCAGACAGCGGGTGGTGTTTCTTGGACTGGAGGAATCGCTGGATGTGCGGCAGCAGCACGTTACTGGGAGGAAACAGACCGGTACACAACCACAGCAGCTCCCAGCCTCTCTCCTCACTGTACCTGCAGCAGCACAAGACTCAGGTTCAGCTGCTGCAGCCGCTTTGTGTGTTACATTTAGTTTCTCACTTCTGGTTGTGATGTTGGGCTCTAATAAACAACAGGCTGCAGGGCACCGATACGTTTACACACTTGACGTGGTTGTCTGTGAGCTGTTTGATGATCTGACAGTAGATCTCGTCTTTCAGAGGTTCGGCCTTCAGCGCTCCTTCAAAGATCTGATCCGTCAGCTCGTTGACGGAGCGCGTGCGCTTGGACGGGTAGTCGCCCATGTACTTCATCATAGGTGGGACAAACGTCAAGGAATCAAACAACCTGATCAGCTTGAAGACTAATTCACAATGTACACGAACATCTGAACGTGAGACAGAGTTCATCAACCTAAAGAAAATATTCTAGATACAATAATGCAGCTTCAGTTCCCAGCAGTCCTCCAGGGTTTAGTGACCCCAGTTAAAGGCTTGACTTGACGTCTAAAGGATATCTATGAATGACATGCAGGCGTCCTGAGCCAGCTCCTCGTGGTTGATGACCTTCTTCAGCAGCGGCAGCTTCAGCGGCTCTCTGGTGCAGCTCCACATCTTGTCCTTCCCACGATTCTTAGTGACCATCACCCTGCTCAGGGTGTGTTTGGGAGGGGGCCTGGAAGAAGCAGCTTACATGAGCGTCAGATCACGAAATGTGTCTTCGACGTGGCTTCTAAAGAAAACAGAGTTAAAACAGGGAGACAGAGAAGAGGCCGAACCTGCGAGGAAAATGTTTGACTCACTAAAAACAGACCTGCAGTTCACGCGACTGCGTCATGTTGGTAAAATCAATACACCCACGAGTCAACTGACATTACACCTGTGAACAAAGAACACTACAGCGAGAGGACCGACCCCTGACATTTACTTTCACTCGTCCGAACATCGAAATCAGCAAGAAAGAAACAAAAAAAAAAACATTAACGTGCTTTTGTGACCTGTGTATATTGTGTGTGTGTGTGTGCGTGTGTGCGCGCGCACCTGAAGTAGTCGTAAGAGAACTCCTCCAACGTGTAGGGTTTCATCCTGTCATCGCTCTCGTGCAGGACGAGCTGCGAAACACGAACCGACTCCTGCCGCTGGTCCGGTGTCATGGTTACCAGCGCCTGATTGGTTGGATTACATCAGATTACTTTGCATTCAAGTGTCTTCAAACTGAAGGAAGAGCCAGATGAACTGTTTCAGACACGTTGAAGAGTTAAACTAAGTTCTGGTTAAACTAAAACTGATTTTTCCATTAAAAACACTGAAAAGACGTTTTAGCATCCCACAGACAGGAAACAGCTTCCTCTCCAGAGGAGGAAGAGGAGGAAGTCCGTGCTCTACAGACGTTCCTCAAAGCTCTTGGACGTGTTTTTACTCTCACCACGATGTCTTGTTGAGGTCGGGTCATGGCAGGCAGGACGTAGACGCAGTCAGCTGGGAAGTCTCCTCTCTGATTGGATCGTTCGTTGACGCCATGAGCCCAACCAGAGTTGAGGACCTGCTCACCGGTGTCCTGGTCCAACAGGATCAGGTCTCCCTTCAGGAAGCTCAGGAACGTGGACTCCTCCCCAGCTGTGGAAGGTGAGAAGATTAAAAGCTGTTTTGTATGTTTAAAGATGTCGTACAGAATATATTTGTTAAGATAAAATGCACTGAAGCAGGTCTCACAGATCAGACTGTGTTACAGTGTCCAACACTGACAAAATACAAATCTTGGATGATCTAAATGACTGTGATCTGTTAGTGTTGAGGGCTTACTGGGGTTGGGGTTGTCCTGCAGCGCCACCACAAACTTGGACCTCTTCCTCAGGCCTTCCAGGAAGGTCACCACCAGGTCCCGGATGTCCTCTGCGTTGTTGGAGGTGAACGTGTACTCGTCTCCTTTGATCGTCGCCAAAGTGAAACTCTGACTCTGCAACTTCCCCCCCCTGAACGAGCAACAAGTCCTCTGAATTAAACATGTTCATTGACTGTGAGCGACACTCAAGCATTTCCTCATTGTACTTTATTTGGGAGCGCCTCCTGGTCTGACACAGCAACAAATAAGAGGTGGGGTCTAGACACAAAGTTAAAAGCCTTTGATGTCGTGCTTAAGAGAAACCAAAGTTGTATCCGTAGGAAACAGACGTTCTACAACAACAGCTCTCATGGACAGATTTAATCCACGGCTGGAAAAGGCTTCGACACTTGCTGAAATGACAAATGCTGTTGTTTTTCTTGGGAAGAAAGGAAAGAGAGAGGAAGAGGAGGATGTACCAAGAGAGGCAGTTTGAAAAGGAAAAGGATGACGTGAGACGGACGAGTAGAAACAGATAACAGGAAGTGGACGAAGGAGGGATGAAATAAAGGACAGGGAAAGATGCCAAAGCAGGAGTTTAACTGTAAAGTGACTACAATTCCCAGCATGCCTCACCTGCTGCTGGACACCGCAGTGATTTCTGGGAAGCAGAGCTCTAAGAGGACCTGCTCCTGCTCGTCTACAAAATAAACCCCGGTCCAGTTGACGGCGACGATCAGGTCGTTTTTGGGCAGACTGGGACCTGAGAGGACAAAGTGTTACACCGTCACACATCCTGCAGCTGAGTCCAGTCCTGGACGCTCAGCTGGGGAGGGGGGGGGGGTTCTCACCTGAGAACTTGAAGGCTTCGTAGAAACGAGAGAAGAGCAGAGGCCACTTGTGGCGAGCAAAGTCCACCACTTCCTCCTTCACCTTCTGCGGGTCAAACCTCTTCTGGGTGTAGATGCCCTGAACACACACACACACACACACACACACAGACAGAAGCTATATTATGTTGGTGTGCAAGTTAGGGCAAAAACCTGGAGAGGAACTGATGGATTTCTCTGACTACTAAGACCACAGCAGGGACACAAGGGTCCTTTTAAAGAAACTTATTTCAATATTTCATTTTACTATTTGATTATGTCTTTCTAATGTTCTGCGTGTTTAAAATGTGCGTTAGAGGACAAGACAGTGGATCACCAAGTCAGTAGGTTTCATCCTCTGAGGACCATGAATGTCTGTACAACATTTCATGGCAACCCATCCAAGACAGTTATTTCAGTCTAAGTGTGGAGTGACCGCAGGTTCTTCTAGATAAACTCAGCGGAGGACGCAGAGACCTTTTTGTGTGCAGCCATGATGAAATGAGCCCACTTCTCCACCGTCCTGCTGGTGCTGATCTCTCGGTCGGGGATGTAGGAGGGGATGAGGCTCAGCAGGCGCTCCAGGAGGATCTCTGAACCGTAGTCCACGTAATACTGCTGCGAGGCCAGTTCTGCAAGGTCGTCCTGGGGACACGGGGACACGGACACCGGTAAGTTTGTTTACAAAAAAAACTCTAAAACAAATGTGAAGGCGGGAGAAATGTAGGTAAAGATTATCATTAGTATTGATTGTTCTTAAATATCACGTTACACGGTGACATCACTGATTGATAAATGTACACTGCACTATATTTTGTTGTATTAATTATAGGAGATGTTCTGGTTTCTGTGTGTGTGTGAGAACATTTGGACAGAGCCAGGCTAGCACTTTCCCCCTGTTCTAGTCTTTATGCTAAGCTAACTGGCTGCTGACTCCAGCTTCATTCATGACTGCAGTATCTCTTCTCATCTAACTCCAAGCAAGCGTATTCCCCAAAACACTGAACTTTTGATTCAAAAGAAAGAAAGAAAAAGCAGCCACCCTGTCGCAGCGGTATTCTCCGAACTTAACGCCTCTGACGGTTTGTTGGTAGATGAGGTTTGTGGCGACCTGGTCTTCGTTGGGGGAGTGCCAGGGCGTGAAGATCTCCTTCCTGAAGAACAGCCTCCAGGGGGCGTTCCTCTCCTGGGCGCCCTGCTCCTTCGCGTACTGCTCGCACTGCGACACGGCGTCCATCACGTGGTCGTTCCCGCTGCCCAGAGAGGAGACCTGCAGGAGGAGGAGGAACATTCACTGCTTCTGTCACTGCCAACATGCAAACGAATTATGTGGATTATTACTATAAAAAATATTTATATTTCACTTTGACACTTTTGGAAGAAGAGGACATTTCTATTTTTGAAGATCTGTGTGTGTGTGTGTGTGTGTGTCCACCTTGTCAAACAGTGCGATGTACAGCGAGAACCCAAAGCGGTCCCGCAGGTTGATCTTGTCGGACAGGGCGCTGCAGAGCTCCTTGGCGGTGGTGGCCGAGTCGGTCAGCAGCGTTTTGGTCGTGCCGTCCATGAACGTCACCGGCAGCATGATGGGCTTCTTCGACTTGGTGGCCTGGAGACACATTTCACAATGACACGCTTGTTGCTTTGAGATGTAGAAGTATTTTTAAAAAGGTGTCTCACTCGAGAGAGAAGTTACTCACAGATCACTCGTCATCTGTTATTTATTTACCGCTTAATTTGTGCACCATGTTTCTGATCTTCTGTTTCTTCTCACATTGTAGCTTAATGTATGTATGTAAACAAAGTTTTGTAGACAGTGTGTGTGTGTGTGTGTGTGTGTGTATATATATATATATATTAATAAACTATTGTGCATTTAATGTGCTTTTCTCTTACACTCATGTCCACTGCTCACTGACTCCACTCAACTATACTGAACATCTGGATGGGGTGTGTGTGTGCGTGTACCTGCAGCTCCAGCCAGGACGGAGGTTGTGTTCGCGTCCCGTTGACAAATGTTCGTCTCAGTCTCTCTTCGCAGTATGGAGCGTAACCCGGCGGCCCGCTGCTGATGAAGTTCCTCAGGTACTGAAGGTGGAAAACACAGATTCAGATCATTAATACATCAATACAAACATAAACATCTTGATGTTTCATAAAAAGGTGAGGATATAAAAGTTCAGTTTGGAGGTTCTGACCTTGACAAACTTGTCTGAGGGGGCGAAGCATCCGACACACAGAGAGACGAGGATCCAGCCGCGAGCGTGAGAGCTCTTAGACGGGTTCTGACTCAGCTGCTTACAGATCTGACAGTAGATCTCATCCCTGACACACACACACACACACACACACACACACACACGCTATATTTACATTTTACATCTTGGAGCATCAGTATTACTGGACTCCTGCGGTTAAAACCTGTGTTTTTTCCATTTTTAAGTGTTTTCATTTAAACTTTATTTAACCCCAAAGTCTCTAAAGACACACTGGGTCTGTTCAGGAACCCACACTTTCATCTGGATTCATAAAAAAGTTGATTTATGAAAAGGGTCTGTATGATCAATTGATGTATTGATGCATATAATTGTGTGTGTGTGTGTGTGTGTGTGTGTGTGTGTACACCTCAGTGCTGGTCTCAGGATCCCATTGCCGATGATGAAGTGAAGTTTCTCCAGGTTGGAGGTCGGGCGGTCCTCCAGCATGCTGTTGCCGTGGAGACTGTACTCGCCATCGTTCAGGCGCTTGGTG
>JAVQJL010021618.1:0-43339 GCA_036024295.1 Nannoperca obscura | reverse complement strand
CACAGTTGGACTGTACATATAGTGTGTGTGTGTGTGTGTGTGTGTGTGTGTGTGTGTGTGTTTGTGTGTGTGTGTGTGTATTTGTGTGAGTGTGTTGGATGGAGTGACCTGGTATTTTATGAGTTCCTCCACCACCAGCGCTGCTGGAAGATCAGTGATGCTGTGGGATTTTTCCCGCCCACATGGGCTCCACTCTTCTCTCTGCTGTTACCCACACGCGGTCTTTTCCTCAAAAGGGTCCTGTTTCTGGTATCAGAGTTCATATTAGTGTGTGTTTTTCAACTGGTGGGTGTTTAAGTGTGCATGAGAAGTCTGACGTTGTTCTCTTTTGTTGCTCTCAGGTTTGAAGACAGGAGGCAGCAGCTCATCAGGAGCTCCTGGCAGCTCAACATACCACTACACCTTCCATGGTGACCCCCACGCTACCTTTGCCTCCTTTTTTGGTGGCGCCAACCCCTTCGACATGTTTTTTGGCTCCAACCGCAGCCACAGCCGCTCCAACGGTTTCTCCTTCCACAACGACCATGACGCGGAGCAGGACATGGACGTGGATGAGGATGACCCCTTCGCTCATTTCGGGAGACAGTTTGGCTTTCCAGGGGGGATGAACAACGGCTTCCCCGGGGAGGGCCGCAGGAGGAGAGGGGCACCGTCCGAGCGCCTGGGGACTGGCCGAAAGCACCAGGACCCTCCAGTGGTCCACGAGCTGAAGGTCTCGCTGGAAGAGATCTTCCACGGCTGCACCAAGCGCATGAAGATCACCCGCCGCAGACTGAATCCAGATGGACGGAGCATGAGGACAGAGGACAAGATTCTCAACATTGTCATCAAGAAGGGCTGGAAGGAGGGAACCAAGATCACCTTCCCAAAAGAGGGGGACGAGACCCCTGAGAACATTCCTGCTGACATAGCCTTTGTGCTCAAGGACAAAGGGCACCCCCACTTCAGGAGAGACGGTTCCAATATCATTTTTAACTGCAAGATCAGTCTAAAAGAGGTGCGTCTCTCCCTTTTCATACTACCTCTCGTCTGTTTTGATATCTGCTCTTCTGTCTGTCTTCAGTCCTCTCTCTTTGTCACATTTCTGCATGTTGATAAGTAGCTAGGGTTGGGAGTTTGATTCCCGGTGGAGCGAACCAGACAGAAATTGAATGCATTCATGGAGTTGTGGATAAATATCCTTTTCTTTATATCATCCCTGTCACAGCCTGGGCAAACAGTGGATGAGATGACGAGTTGGGACTGTAATTTAAGCGTAGGATTATGTCTTGGGTGTGTGGTCATATGAAACATATTGAGGAGTTAGTGTGTGTGTGTGTTGCTGGAGGGCAGGATCAGTGAACAGCCGAGTCTCTGTCACTGCAGTGTGAGAGAAGCAGCAGGAATGTGTTGTCCTCGTGTGACCGGCACAGAACCATCATCCTCACTTGTTCTGCACTGCTGTATGAATATATGCACACAAACACACATGCAAGTAGGCACACATAAAACTACACACAGGCATAAACATGAATGCATCTTCAAGCGCTTTTGAAAACACTCTCAGTTAGAGATGGACTGTAGTGTGACAGAGGTGACAATCCAGGCTGATATTACTGGGACTGGCAGGGCATTTAATTAGCCGCTCCTACAAGGGCAACGGGTCCAGCATGGCTCTGCTCCACCTGTGAATAACGCAAGCTTTAATGTTTCTAATAGTGCTGCCACTCACTGGCCCATGGTTAGCTTAATGGCAGGTGTTCTCAAAGAGTTGGAGATGTCAAGGGAGTTGTTTGTCCTCCACTCAAGCCAATTTTGAACGTCTTCCTCTAAATCAGCTCTGGCTCTCATAAATCTATGCACACAATCCTGCACACGACACAACTATGAAAACAGCCCAGTTAATGAGAGCACATTAGAGTTTGTTAAGTCGCATTAAGCAGGAGATAGTACTTGTTCAAACCTGCACAATGATGCAGTTTGCACTGCAGAACTCCCACAGCTAAGTCCTCTGCTCTTATAGCAGCCAGATAAGAGACTTAAGTCTGATGCAGGGATGGGGGGAGAGAAGGGGAGATGTGGATGGGGGGGGTATCTGGGGAATATTAGGGGAAGTGGGTCAGATGATTCAGTATCCAAAGCAAATAAGAGCTCATATTCCACTGCTCCACTCTGCTCGGCTTCCCTGAAGATGTGATGCTGCAGTGAAAACACAGCACCAGTTACATGCTGCACACCAGACAACCTGCGACATGTAATAATGCACTTCATGTAAAGCCCTTATTTGGAAGTCGCTTTGGATAAAAGCGTCTGCTAAATGCCTAAATGTAAAGTAATAATGCAAACGTTATGCAATTCACCAGTAGCAATTGTACCATTTGCAAAAAATCCAAAAACTGCTACAGCTCATTCTAAAGTACAAAAACAGTAGAGGAAGGGAAAGTGTTGTGTTTTGACTGTTGTATGACTCCTGATGATTTGGTTGCTCAATTTTGTTTACTGCCTGAAGCATGCCCTGATGAGCAAGGCTGCGATGTCTTCACTGTGACGGCAGTCAGTAGCAGTTAGAGAGCACGAATTTGACACATTGATTTCCCTGAAATTTGGATCTATAGGTTTGGCTCTTTCTGGCATGAATGATGCCTCTGAAAGTGTGCTGGCATCATATGTGGCACTGCTTTCTAGCTCCTGTCACCACTGCACTCAGCTCAGCAGCAAAACCAACATCCAAACACACATAGGTGCTAACTGTAGCTGTTGGACAGTTCTTTACAGCTCCACCTCTGATATCAGTTAGAAAGGCAAATACACTGTTAATCAACAATAGTAGGAGATGTTGACGTTGACGTCTTTAGCAACTAATGTGGTTCAATCCTGTCACTTCAATTCAGTAATAGTTTCCAGTGTTCAGAACTAGCATGTATTAAGGGTGTGGACTGGATTATGAAGACACTTAATTAGCCGGGTGTGAGGACTCTTGACTGGTCCTTTCAGCAATAAAACTAATCGTAACTGTAGAGTTAAACAGGTTTATAGCAAAATCAAAGTATATGTGTGTGTTTGTATCAGTTTCTACAGCTATGTTGTCTGAGCTGAGTCTAATGCAATCAGAGATCCCTCACATCAGCTGGCAGTGTGTGTCAAGCGTCATGGCAACCTGTCTCTGTGTGTAAGACTTGTGTTAGTGAATGGATCTGTTCACAACAAGAGGATGAGCACTAGTCTCCATCATCTAAATCACCTCCTAATGTATGTATGGGGGTAAAAGGAGGCTGATGTCATGGCTGGAAAACTCAGACTGTCCTCTGAAGCAGCTGTTCTGCTTGACTGAACTTCAACTGTCCAAATGTCCAGCCCTGTTTGTTAAAAAAAACCCACCAGACGAGACAAGAAAATCCTCCAGCAGTCTTAATACAACATTGGCCATGTAATGACATGGACTGGGTGTTTAGAGGTTAAGCACGTGCCAATTCAGGCAAAATCACTCGTACATCATGAGGGGCTGGTCGCCTCGAGATGATTGGTGTTAAGAGTTGGATGTGTACAAGAGGGGAAACTAATGCTCTCCTTTCATCAAAAAAGGTGCCTAGAGTTTGCTAAGCATAGGCTCCCTGGTACCACACAAATATTATGTCTCACCCTGTCAGTCGGTCGATTCGTCCAGACTGAAATATTGATGACTTTTCATCTAGGTCAAAAGTTTAATTTGTCCAATACCTTGGTTTTTGACCAAATGCCTGCTAAACTAAAGACAAAAGATGGCTGAAGAGTCTTTAGAGAGCAGCAACAAATGCTGTGACTGGTGACTCCCAATAATTGACAAGTTGTTGGGCAAAGTCAAGGTAGCTACAGTATATCACATCAATACTTTTGGGGTAAATTTTGCCATTTATTAGAGAGTCTTCAAGTTATCACTCTGTTTTTCCGTCTTTCTTACTTTCTTCACCTGAACCCTTTCAATCCTAGAGAATTATAGGTCACTAACAATGGCTCCCATCTTCCTTTCTCCACACCTTATTTATTCACTGACCTTTTTGTTGTGTAGTAAATCATTTTGTAACGGTTGCTTAGAAATGCGTTATATAAGAAAAGTTTTTTATTCGTCAGCGTGTTCATTAACAAAGTTGTGGATTTAAATAGTTTTTTTTTTCTTTTCAAATCTGGCAAGTGATGCTCACTGGAAAGCCTGTGTAGTCGTGATAACCACAGGTCTCCATGTTTAGTTTAGCGCTCTCTCCGCTCTGACTGGATTCATCGGGCATTGTGATAAGGAGTGGAGCTTAGAGTGTGTGGGTCTTTGTGTGTGTGTGTTCGCTCTCGTCCTGCCAGCCCATCTGACAAGCCCTCCAACTATTTACGAGCTCAGCCGATTCCTGCCTCACTTCATTAGCCCCGGCTATGAGACTGTTGCTAAAATTAGTCCCGTGTGCAATGTGTAGCCCCTCCAACACTAACACACACACCCCTCCCACCTACACACACACACACACACACACACACACACACACAAAGACTGTAAAACTTTTCCACTGCCAAGTCATGTTTTCTTAATGTTCCTGTTCTGAATGCTCTTCTGTAGACAGCACAGTGCTGTAGTCGATACTAAAACAATTAGCCAGTAAGGCCTACTCTTCCTCTCTCACACAAACACACACACACGATGAACACACACAGAAAACACGTAGAAGTTTGAGTTGTAAGGGTGATGTACTTGGGGAAGATAAACAAAAGTTTTTAGTTCATGGAAACATTAACTCATCGAGATATTCACGTCTTTGGTGTTTTATTCCTACTGAAGACATTAACCCTCTCTCTCCTCTCTTCTCTTCTCCTCCAGGCGTTGTGTGGCTGCACAGTTAGCATTCCCACACTGGAAAACCGCATCATCTCCCTTCCCTGTCACGACATCATCAAGCCAGGGACGGTAAAGCGACTCAGAGGGGAAGGCCTGCCTTTGCCCAAGCACCCGTCACAGCGCGGTGACCTCATCGTGGAGTTTTCTGTCCGTTTTCCTGACAGGATCCCCCCTCAGTCCAGAGAGATTATCAGACAACACCTGCCCCAGTCATAAGACTCACCTTTAACACCTCCACCACCGCACACTCCAGACTAAATGGCCCAAACCCAGAAAACCTACCCTCAATGCTCCTTCATCTTTCATATTTTGACCCTCATTGTAGTTTCCCTTCCCACTTCCACGTCCTGTGTTAATGCACGCAGCATTAAACAAACGCTGTTGTTTGTTGGGACTTTGCAGTGGGAGGATTCCAAGATGAATGTCAGTATCAGGATGTAATTATTTGTATTTGTTTTTTCTTTTGGCCCAAGCACACACACACACACACACACACACACACACACACAAGCACCCGGGGAGTGGAGCCCAGGATGGGCTCAGCACAATGGTGGCTTTTACCGGATCTACCGTCTTTTCTTAACTCTGTTTTTTACGGATTTATCTGTGGTTTTAAATGCTGTCCAACTCTCTGATCCTCGTCTTTTTGTGATGAAGTGCGAGATATTTTTTTAAAGAAACATTTTTTCCAGGATTTTATTTTCCAAAGGAAGTTTCAAATAGGATTATTTATTTTTTCCTTGAGTGTACCAGCAGCTTCAGTGTGTTCAGTGCAAACCCCGGTTTTAACATTACACTCCCACCCCCCCGTCACCTGTACTTCTCTTGCTTTTAGTCTGGTAAAGCATTGTGCTTGAAGTCTGTAGGCCATTAACTGCTTAGTAAGATCTGTCTCCCCTAAAATCAGTTGTATTCTGATGCGTGCACAATGTCACAGCGCAGTCCTGCATTACCTTCAATAATAATTGCGTAAACCTGGGAATGACAATCACATACTGTAAAAGCAGTGTAAGCTTGGATAATACAATCTGCACATAATATGGGTGCTTTCCCTCTGAGCTGTGTGGCTGCTCTGAAATGAAAAGCCTGGCTCACTATCTGAGGGACATGTAGGTGCCTTAGTCTGGTGTCATACCACATGTGTGAACACACACACATACACAGGTCACACTGTAATATATATATATATATATACAACCAGCCATGTTAAGTGCACAACAGACGATGCCCTATGCTGTGTTAGACATTACCATTGGGAGTTGGTGATGTTGGAAAAACTGTAAGTAAGCAATGTAAAGCCAATCACCATACTGTACTGTATTAAGCAAGGACATTTTTAGGGAGAAATTTGATACAAAAAGGATGAATTTTGCCAGTGTATCCCTGTAAAGTGCCGTACAAGTGCAGGTTGGATTTCCCAGAGGAATGCAAGCGTTAAATTAATCTGGTCCTCAGTAAATAGTCAAGGTTTCTCTGGGAAATCCAGCTTTATTGTGTATATTCTGCTTTCTCTTGTGCCGTTTGAAGGCAATGTCTCGGTGCTACTGTGAGCAGTGCCAAAATAGACCTCCCTCGGGGTCTTTCTTTTCCACAGTTTGTGATTTAATAACTGCTTCTGTCCTCTGTAACATCTGTACATAGTTGTTTTGTTTTTTTCAAGTAGAAACCCCTGTTTAGGAACCAGATTTTGTAATATTGCAGCAGCTTTTCCCTGTCTCAGCTGCAGGGGCTTGGTAAGCTCTCTTCAGCTCTTCCTACTGTAGTGTGCAGCAATGAGGACATGTATGTATGAGTGTGGTTTGTGCAGACAACCCTAGTTAGATCATATATATTATGTGAATGGGAAAATGTTTGAATTTAACCTGTTGATAAATGCACTTTTATGTCATAAAAGATACTGACAAGACTATGAGATGATGCGGGGAGACTTGAATGTCTGCGTGTGTGAGCGTCCTGCCTCTCAGAGCCTCCGGGGACGCTGGACTGTGTCTACAACCAGAATGCACGTGCTGCTGCTGCTGAAAGACTGTCACTGCTTATGTGCATTTGACAATATCTATGATCTTTTCAAAATGGCAACAAATAAACCAAATGTGTGAACTTAACAGTTTGTGTCATTCGAGTTTCTCTTCTATCACTTAGGTGTGGTGTGCATGTCAGATTTTCACCTTAATGAGTGTGTTTAATCACTGATGATTCACAACAAGGGCAAAAATACAATTTGATGATGTGATTATCATTAACACACTGACACACATGATCGAGAATGAGCAGAAACCAAGTGTTTAAATGAGCAACTAATAACCAGAATACTTAAAGACCCGGTCTCAACTGGGAAACTTAAGCTTGTACTTTACTTAGGTATTTCCATTTTGTGCTACTTTATACTTGTACTCCACTTATTTTTTACTCCATTACATTTACCATTTATAAATACTTTTGAGGTTAAGATTAAACATAAGAAACATGTGATACACTTAGAAAATACAATTAGAAAAGGCTTGGCTCCAAAGAATGTATACAAATTTGTAAAGCAAAAATAGTTTTTTTTCTTTCATTAATCATCTCACAACCCCTTAGATTTACCTTGTGACTATTAGGAGGGGGCCGCTAGGTTGAGAACCAGTCGACCAAACAACCAAACCAGTTGAAACAAACTCCACTTCAAGCAGCTACAACAGCAAAATGTTACGTACACATGGACGCATCAGTATTAAATCTACAAATGTCATATATAATAATATATCACTCACTGGTACTTTTACTTTTGGTACTTGAAGTAGATTTTGCTGATAATAAATATATCAGCACAGAAATGAGTGGCTCAGATGTTGAGGAATGAAGACATCAGAAACCTGGATACGGTTGTGATCATGTATAGGAGAGATATGAATAACCAGGTTTCTCATGTGTGAACATCATATCCTGAATGAGATAAAAGACTCAAAACGGAGATACTAATGTGCATGTAAACGCACTAAATGTTCTGCTGTCACATCTTAGAAATCAACAAAAGTAGGTCGGAAATCATTTTTACAATATTATGTGATCAAACATTGGCAATATATGTTTAACTGAGCTGGAGTTTGGACGGTTTCCATCATTTTGAGTTACAGATAAACAATGAATGAGGGCAGACTTTGACCTCAGCCTGTTAAAATCCAGACAGATAGCTACCCTCAGCTGATCACTGGTCCCTGCCGAGCAAAGGTAAGAAAATTATAGAGACTGAAAAGTAAATTCACTTTGTTTAATCTCTGTACCATTTCTGCATTATAGCATTAATCAATTACACACTCTGCCCTGCTGCTGGATCAGGAGGCAGTCAGGGCAGGTGATCTGTGTTAAGAGACTCTGATTATGTGAAACAACTACAGTGCTTGATGAGTTGTGTGTGTGTGTGTGTGTGTGTGCATCACATGGTACGGATATAGCAGACAATTAGAGAACCATGGCTCTGAGATGTGCTGCAGTAGCACTACACTGTGACTAATGCCATATTCCTGTATCAGCTCTTTCTGGAAATAAGGCCGGGTTCACAGGGGGTTTATATTTCCAATGAAACACACTTTTCCGCTCAGAGGGTGAAAAACAAATAAAAAAAAGCAGGTCACCAAACACACACACAGCCCCTGCCGTAGTGCAGGAGTTAATGAAGTCACATGTGAGTGTGAATCAGTAACAAAGTAGCAGGACTTAGTCATGTTGACTGAGTCCGGTTCCATAGGAGTCTACATGTGAACACCTCACACACTCCGCCCGTCACTGTCCTTTCCTCCGTCAGGTCATCACAGCTGGAACATGAACTCCTTTGTGACTCTCTCAACGGGGCAGAGGATGCCCATTGTCGGACTCGGCACATGGAAGAGCGCTCCAGGACAGGTTGGACTGTAAACCCTTACACAGGCACATTTATGGGAATTGTTACGTGATTGTACTTGTGCATGTGTCCGTGTGTTCTCAGGTGAAGCAGGCAGTGCTGGCAGCTTTAGACTGTGGGTACAGACACATTGACTGTGCTGCTGCATACAGCAATGAACGGGAGGTGGGAGAGGCTCTGGCTGTCAGGGTCGGTCCCGGGAAGGTGAGAAACTCTGGTTAAGCTTGAATTAGACACTGATTGACTCTTGAACTTGGAAACAGCACTTGACAAAACAATCTCAGTTCAAGAGCCATTTACTTGCTTGCTCTGGTTCTTTCAACCATATCACAGTTTTCATCAATAGATAAGTGTTGAAACTGCAGAGGTTCCGACTTTCATTTATTCTGAGCATTATGAACATCCAGTTACATGACAACTGAGTTAACTTTATTTACTGATAGACACTCTGTTTATGATTGAAATCTCCAGAACCGTTGAGTAATGTGGACCATGAGTAAAGATTTTCTTTTCAACCCTTTTTACATTGTGTAATGTTGATAATCAAGTTGACTATGACGTGTGACAAGTCTACTAAGATGAGCCTTGATTCAGCTCTCAAATAGAGTAAACAGGGGCACCCCTGTTAGTTTAGGGGTTAAGCCGCTGACCATAAAACACAATGTCCACAGTTTGAGTCCAGTTGTGTTGCACCTCACTCCTTCATTTCCTGTCATCTCTCTACTGGTGCTTTCAAATGAATGCTTTAAAAACTGCTCAAACAATCAACATCAGTTCAGATATTCTGTTTCTAACATATGGTTACATTTTGGTTTGGAAACTGAAGTAAGATTAATGTTGGGTTAAAGACTAACAAAAGGGTCAATGGTGGAACTGAAGTTTAGTATACATTCTGGGTTACGGTTGCCAAAGTCCATAAATTCAGTCAGCTGTAGGATGACGTTTGATTACGTGTTCCTCATGTGTTGCTGAAACATTTTCATGGTAGACCTGGAATGCTCCGTCTCTGTATTTCCGTGAATTGAACATTACTCTTTCTTCTCCAGGCTCTGCGTCGTGAGGAGGTGTTTGTAACATCCAAACTGTGGAACACCAAACATCACCCTGAGGATGTGGAGGAGGCGTGCAGGACCAGTCTGGCCCACCTGGGTCTCTCCTATTTGGATCTGTATCTTATGCACTGGCCCATGGCATTTCAGTGAGCAGCTGCACACAATACAGTGATTTTGTCTCCCCATTGAGGGAATCAATGTGAAATGACATGATCTCAAGCAGCACTTGTGTATGTGGATATTTTCAGGCGGGGCAAGGAGCTGATGCCTCGACGGGAAGATGGAAGTATTTGTTACTCTGACATTCACTACAAAGATACTTGGGCAGCCATGGAGAGTCTTGTGGACAAAGGACTGGTGAAAGCTATAGGACTGTCCAACTTCAACGCCAGGCAGACTGATGACATCATCAGCATGGCTAGACACACACCTGTGGTAAACCAGGTACAATGTGGCTTTCTAATAAGTGAAAAGAAAAATATATGTTTTTTTTGACAATGGTGAGTTAGTAATTGTCTAATTGTGCCACAGGTGGAATGCCATCCTTATTTGTCTCAAGCAGATCTCCTGTCTCACTGTCGGTCAGTGTAATTGCAGTTGAACACATTATCAAAACGCACTTCATTTTCAGATTCCTTCAAATATGGTACTCATTGTGTCAGTAACAGTGCACACACCTCTGCCTCAGGTCAGTGGCAGTTTGTGTGACAGCCTACAGTCCCCTGGGCAGCGGGGACAGACCATGGGCCTCTCCTGATGAACCAGGTCTGCTACAGGACCCTCGACTGGGAGCTATCGCTCAGAGATACCAGAAAACACCTGCCCAGGTCATACTCAGGTAAGACAGAACATCTTCCTCAACTTCGAAGTATCTTGTAAACTCGAGTGTGCAGTCAGTGTACAGTCACACAATAAGAACCGAACCCTGACCTCTTTGACAGCTGCTTAAACCTTTTGGTGTTCCTTTGGCAGGTGGCATGTGCAGAGGGGAGTCATGTGTATCCCTAAAAGTGTGACGCCCAGCAGGATCCAGCAGAACTTGCAGGTGTTTGACTTTTGCCTGTCAGAAGACGACATGAAGCTGATTCAATCCTTCAACCGCAACGAACGCTTCATCGTCCCTACAGTCGAGGTGAGTCACTGATCTTATGACACCACGCAAGGTTTTAATGTGATGTCTTTCCCAAACATTAATGACCTCTACACTAATCAGCCATAACATTATGACCACCCGCCTGATATTTTGCTACCAAAACAGCCCTGACCTGTCGAGGCATAGACTCCACTAGACCTCTGAAGATGTGCTGTGGTATCAGGTAGCCAGACGTTAGCAGCAGAGTCTTCACATCCTGTACGTTGCGTTTGTGGAGCCTCTGTGGACTTGTTTGGGAATTTGGAGGCTAAGTAAACACCTTGAACTTTGTCATGTTCCTCAAGAAACTCCTGAACCATGTTTGCAGTGTGACAGGGCGTGCTATCCTGCTGAATGAGGCCACTGCCATTAGGAAATACCATTTCTCTGAATGAGTTATGTAGTACCAAGAGTACTTGGTCTGCAACAATGTTTAGGTAGGTGCTACGTGTCAAAGTGACATCTAAATTAATGACAGGACCCCTGGTTTCCCAGCAGAACACCGCCCAAACCATCACACTTCCTCCACCGGCTGGCCTTCTTCCCATAGTGCATCCTGGTACCATGTCTTCCCTACGTAAGCGACGCAAACGCACCGGCAATCAGCTTGATGAAGAGAACGCGATCCATCAGACCCGACCATCTTCTTTCATCGCTCCGTGGTCCAGTTGTGATGATCGCCCGCACGTGGTAGGCGCTTCCGGCAGTGGACGGGTCAGCATGGGCACCCTGCCCGATCTGCAGCTACGCAACAACTGCAATGCACTGCGTGTTCTGACATCTTTCTACCAGAACCAGCTTTAACTTTGTCAGCAATTTGAGCTACAGTAGCTCTTCTGTTGGATCGGACAGCCTTCACTCCACATGCGCATCAGTGAGTCTTGGCCGCCCATGACCCCGTCACTGGTTCAAAGGTTTTCCTTGGAACACCTTTGGTCGGTACTGACCACTGCAGACCAGAAACACCAAACAAGAGCTGCAGTTTTGGAGATGCTCTGACCCAGTCGTCTCGCCATCATCATTTGAGCCTTTGTCAAAGTTGCTCACATCCTTACACTCCTGCTTCCAACACATTAACATCAAGGACAAAGTGTTCACTTTCTGCCTAATATATCCCGACCACTGACCGATGACATCGTAACAAGATAACCAACGTTCTTCACTTCACCCGTCAGTGGTCATAATGTTATGGCTGATCAGTGTCAGTCCAAAACGTAACTGCAGTAGACTCACTGATGACACCACCTGGCTGAAACATTAGTCTGTTTTAGATCATCTTGAGTCTCTGATGTGAGCAGGCGATTCTCTTAAGAGAGCTGGACTGTAGGAATTTGGGTCAATCGTCGTGACTCATTTTAAACAAACCCTCGTACTTAATGTGAGCGTGACTAATTGTCTTTTTATTTTATTTTTTTACAGAGGGACGGCAAAAGAGTGTGCAGAGATGCACAACATCCTCATTTCCCCTTCCATGATACTTACTGAGTCAAAGCACCAGAATTGGAAGAATGTGCTTTTTTAAAGATGATTGTCAAGCACTGAAGAAACCACAATATCTAAGCTGAAGTCAAATGTGATCAAAATATATTTTCCTTTTTCTCATTGGGATGAAGGGCATTCATGTAATAACATTGAAGCGAATAAATTTGTCAAGGAAATTGCTTAAAACCTGTCACTTCTGTACTTAACTGCCTTCACATTTCTTCCACTGGCAGTGACACAGTGTGGTCAGTGACAGAACTGCCTCTCAATGTCAGTAGCTTTGATCACACGGTGCCTGCATGTTTCACCAAGTGAAGATTTTTTTCAAGGGTAAATGCTCACTGAATTACTGGGACAGCACTGCTCTTAGATTAAAATCATGCTGCACTCTGAAGACCTTCTCAGTGTCAGGTGGAATTAAATGCACACCTATGGTGAAACCTCCAGCCAAATAACATTGTTGCATGTCATCTCTTTTCACCTGTGCATTTGTCTGCTTAAATCCTTTAAAAATTAGAACGAACAAATGTAGACCATTGCAATGTCTGCAATGCTATGAAATCTCAAACTTACTTTAACATAAATTTTCCTCAAGTATACCTAAAATGCACTTAACATAGTGCATATGTACAACATTAAGGTTTTTGAAAGAGTACAGATGAATCACCCAGAACGTACATTAACTAAACAAAATTAACAAAAGACATTTTAAACACATGCTGGTAACACTTCAATTTTGTGAGATTTTATTTTCAACAACATAACCTTGACAAATTTGTAATACATTATATGCTACTGTTTATTTAAAAAAAAAAAGAGTAAGTCATTAGCAATATGTTTTTTTCTTTTCTTTCTTATAGTCTAGCATAGAATCCCATCACTAAAGCCATTCATGTTGGTTGTGATATACTGAGAATGAGGCCACTCAATAACACCCCCATTCCCCCACCCCCTCCCCAATCTGCATCAGTCACTCACCTTCCTGTTCCAACATCCCCTTACCCCCACCCACATCAAAGCCAGGGCAAACCAAGCGGCTACATGCTTTCTCCGAGGGAAGTCATACAAAAAAAAGGAACACATGAAAGAAGCACAAAGTCCTAAAAATGTGGAATCTGGTGAGAATTTGTACAGGTGTGATCCCAGTACTGACCACTGTGGGGCAGTGTACATTTATCCATAAAGGTCATCGTCGTTGTCTTCATTGAACACTGGACCACTGCCAGTTCCTCCTGAGCCATGGCTTGGACCAGTGCCGCCTGTAGCACTGGAGGGAAACCTGACAGAGGAAGTACAGAGTCATTTAGCATTTTTATTGGGGGATTATTCTACGATATGCCAACTTAAGTACTTTAAAAAGGTGTGAAGTAATAGTAATAATGGATATAACTACATAGATCTTATGTAGTCAAGGATTCTAGGTAAAACCCATGAATAATATGAAGCAATTTCTTTTTTAAACATGCAGATTATGTTTAATGTCTGTAGACAGAAGACTTGTCTGAAATTGATCAGTTCCTAATGAACTCTGCTCCTGTATGTCTGTCAATCAGAGGAGAAGCTCAATAGCAGAGATGCTGATTATCTGCAACAATGCAGAAAGAATACTTCTCCACTTTCATGTTGCCCCTCCATAAAGCTTAAATACAGCTACCAACACTCCAATCGAAAATGTCCGAAAATGTACCTGAAGCTGCCAAAGCCACGGCTCTGCTGCAGTGTCTGAGCAAACATCTCGTATTTGCGAATGTCGTTGTCACTGACGGAGCGACGAGCGAATCGCATTGCCTCTTCAAAGTGGTCCTTTCTGATCTCTGGCACAGGATCATCCTCTTCCACCTCCTGTGACAAAAAAAATAATAAAAAAGACAAGTAACATCTGAAGCAGCAGGAGTGTGCAGACGCTCTTCCAGATGTGGAAAAGTGAACAAGTGGACAGAACGAGCACTGACCATAGCTGACGGGTTAGTCTGCCTCTCCCTTTCTCTGCGGATCTCATTCTCGATGCTCTCTCTGATGGCCAGCTTACACGCCCGCTGGCAGATCTCTGTAAGATCTGCTCCAGAGAAGCCATTGGTCATCTTCGCCAGGAAGTCCAAGTCCACATCCTATCAACAAAGGAAAAACAAGTAGACATTATTAAACTCAGTTTAACTCTCATCCTTAATTCTGATGACATTTATCTGAATTAATTAATATAAACTGGGGGTATTATAACAGTTAATCTAAGAAACAACATGGTAGGACAGAATAAAGAAACTTCTAGTGACTATCTGGCAACAGATGGAAGCCCCACATAACAAAATATATATATAAAAAAAATTTATAAAAAAGGCCTGCACACAAACGGTACATTCAAGAAACTTTGACCAAGTAGTGGGTCTGTTAGTGCAACTACTAGTGGCAGCACAGTCACCTTGCTGATGGGGCTCTTGCGGAGGTTGGCTTTCAAGATGCTCATCCTGCTCTTCTCGTCGGGCAGAGGGATGTAGATGAGCTGATCCAGACGGCCGGGTCTCAGGATGGCAGGGTCGATAATGTCTGGTCTGTTTGTGGCTCCGATGATGAAGACGTTCTTCTTGCTGGACATTCCATCCATCTCGGTCAGGATCTGGTTGATGACACGGTCGGCCGCTCCACCACCATCTCCCACGTTGCCGCCACGGGCCTTGGCTATGGAGTCCAGCTCATCAAAGAAGAGAACGCATGGGGCTGCTTGACGAGCCTGGAAACATCGCAGGCAAAAGGGTTTTATCAAAACAATGTAGAAATGAATTCTGTGGAGTGAAACTTGCTCTCTTGCTCTGCAGATTAAATGCACAGTCTTACCTTGTCAAAGATCTCTCTGACGTTGGCCTCAGACTCTCCAAACCACATAGTGAGCAGCTCAGGTCCTTTGATGGAGATGAAATTTGCCTGGCACTCATTGGCGATGGCTTTGGCCAGCAGAGTCTTACCACAACCGGGGGGGCCGTAGAACAGCACACCCTTGGATGGGGTCATGCCAAACTTGAGGAACTTGTCTGGGTGCTCCACTGGGTACTGAATTTAAAAGGGGAGGTGGGTCAAAGTATGAGAAAACACTTTTTGTGATATGTCCTTTTTAGATATGATCTTACTTTTGGAAGAGGTTCATACCTGCACCAACTCCTGCAGCTCCCTCTTGACATCATCCAGACCGCCGATGTCCTCCCAGGTGATGTTGGGAACCTCAACAACCGTCTCCCTCAGAGCAGATGGGTTGCTCTGGCTCAGGGCCCACTGCAGGACAGCAATGAGCATGTTTGTAAGGGCTCAAAAGGCCATTATAAAAAGACAATATACCAAAAGACCTTATTACAGTTCTTACCTGGAAGTCATCCATAGTGACAGCAAGTGAGTTCATGACTTCAGCATCAATGGTCTCATCCTCCAGGTCAATCAGGTCCATCTTCTTCCTGATGGCCTGCAGGGCAGCCTCAGAGCAGAGGGCAGCCAGATCTGCACCCACGTGACCATGGGTCTCATTGGCCACCTACATAAAGACACAGAAAGCACAACACACCTTTAAGCATAACCATGAACTCTGCTGCTGCAATGCAGTAACTCTAAATATGACAATGCATTACATTTTAATGTTCAATGTGTTTAATTTAATGTAGAATGAATGTACTGCGTGTTAACCAATTAATGCATCATGTAGAAAGGCAATTGTCTAAAAAAAAACCGCTGCATGCTGCACACTTTGGCCAGGAGTTATTTGGAAGATACAGGCAGCAATAATAAAATCACAACTAACTTGTCAGGGAAGCAGTTGTCACCTGACGGCAGGTAAATGAATTGTGTACATACCTGTTCCAAGTCAACATCGTCAGCCAGTTTCATGTTCTTGGTGTGAATCTGGAGAATCTCCAGTCGGCCAGTAGCGTCAGGGATGCCGATGTCCACTTCCCTATCAAAACGCCCTGGGGGATGGTGAGGGTTCAAACACACACTTATCAATTCCAGTCAAACAGATTAAGAGCAAGGAGACACATAACAGACATGGCTCAAGATAATTCAAGAGAACAGCCTGCAGATATTTATTTCCTCCTCTCCAATGGTCTGGCAGCAGAGGTAATATCGATATGAGCTGCTAAAGTAACCACCTGCATTTTTCAAATCATCAGTATTTGATGAATAAGCAAGATCCAACTCCAACCCTTTGTCAAGGCTGTCAAAAGCCCTAATGCCTTTAAAACAGTGAAGCTGCACAGCATTGTGAGCGACTGACCCACTAGTGAACTACAGAGCCCAGAAAATAAACAGTAGCCAGCAGTTTTAAAATCAGTGATACGACAACCGCCTTTAGTGAGCCATGCAAGCAGAGCAGCGTCAGGTTATATAAACTAAGACAGTAACATTGGGTCTATTGTAGTGGCTGAAAATAATTTTCTGGGAGGTGAACAGAAGTCCCTACTACACGTGATTATACTAAACACTACAGGCCACTAGACAAAATATCCTAGGAAAGCAGAGTATATTTTAATGCAAAGCTATTCAGCAATTTAACAGATCAACATTGTTCTACTTATCCTAAAAGCAGGCCTCTTGTTGGCCATGTGAAAACTGTACAATGTTTGTAAAAAATATAAAAGAATAAGACACTGACTACCTACTTATGAGTACTACTAATTAATGGAGTTAAACATAACCAATAGAGAAAAACGTAAAATCAACAAAACCTGGGTTAGAAAAGTTACGTGTTCCTTTAATAATGTGTGTGCATTGCTGTTTATGCATCAAGTAGTGAATATTGGTAGTAAAATGTTAAACATGCATTGGAGTCTCCTTATAATAATTACCACTGCAGTAATTTATCAAAAGAAATAAAAAATAAAAAGATTAATTACCAAATCTCCTGAGAGCTGGATCAATGCTGTTGGGTCTGTTGGTGGCAGCCATGACGATGACATGAGCCCTCTGTTTCAGGCCGTCCATAAGAGTCAGCAGCTGAGAAACAATGCGCCTCTCCACCTCTCCGTGAGTCTACAAAAAAATTTAAATAAAATACAATGTTGATATACATTTCACATTAAACTTTATCTAGACATTAGTGTTTTGACTGAATCTGAGTGGCCAGTGATCAGGATGACCGTGATATCTCAAATCCCCTTTAAAATATTATAATCAGTGTGGGAGGGATTGCTATCCAGAATAAAATACCAAAACATTAAAAGAAATTATACATAAATGCAATACACTATTTCAAAGTGTTGCAAGTTCTGGACATTAATAGTCATTTTCTTTCTAAACACTCAAATCATTGCTGTTATTCAGCTATCCATTTAGTTTTCCTCTTTTCCCGCTCACCTTCTCTCTCTTAGGAGCAATAGCGTCAAGCTCATCGATAAAGATGATGGCAGGAGCATTCTTCTCTGCTTCCTCGAAGGCCTTTCTTAGGTTACTCTCGCTCTCTCCTGCCAGCTTACTCATGATCTCAGGACCTAAATTGGAGGGCCAATCATTTAGATTTTACAGGAAACCTCATTGCATCGACTATTAACAAAGAATATGTTATGAATCACAAGTTAAACCCTAAGCTAAACACACTATAGTAATAAGCATACTAACGTATATGAGGCTTAATTTAATGCATACAGTACATGTACAAGTGAAATAGACTTAACCATACAAACTAATTTTCCTAACTGTGAAACCTTATTTTAAGATGAGACACCGCATCGGTTTATAAAAAAGGTGAGTTGTACTCTCTGCAGCTAGCTGAGAAGATGTTTTAAAGCTCAAACGTTCAAATCATTCTGGAGATGCGCAGAAAAACCTGACCAAATTTGCGTGAGTTTTATTTTGTTCCTCAAGGTATAGCCAAGCAACCTTTGATAGGAATCTAATAAATAAATACTTATTCTAACCAATCAAAGAGCATAACAGCAACTCCAAGTCAATATCATCAGGGACAAACCCAGTATCATCATAAAATGGCCTCAACTAGGAATAAATGTGTAGTGAAGACAAATATAAATGGTGTTCATACCATTAATCAGGAAGAAGAAAGCTCCAGTTTCATTGGCTACTGCTCTGGCAATCAAGGTCTTTCCGGTTCCAGGGGGTCCATAAAGCAAGATTCCACGTGGGGGCTGAAAAGATAAACCATTTTGGAAATCAGCACTTATTGTAAATTCAAAATCATTTGTAAAAATGTAAATAATGGCAGACTGAATTCCTCTACACCGAGTGTACTAGTGACTAGCGACACTGAGTCAATCACCTTAATGATAACATAACACAAACTGAAAGCAAGTCAAACAAAAACAAACAAGTGGCAAACATACATGTCACGAGGAACTGTGTTTACTTCCTTCTTTACTTTTGTGATTCAACACTTAAATGTACTGTATGCGTTAACACACCGGCTTGTTCCCCCATGCAGATTAAAAGGGGGCCTTACCTTGACTCCTATGGCCTTGAATAGTGCAGGGTGTCTAAGAGGCAGCTCCACCATCTCTTTGATCTGAGCCAACTGCTTCCTCACTCCTCCAATGTCATCATAGCCCACCTCGTTCAGGGACTCCTCCTCATCCTGCATGAGGCAACACATGTTCAAATTTCAAATGCGCTTTATTTTTGGTTAATGTTAATCCATGCACTGTGTGTGTACCTGCTACCCACCTCTCTCCTGATTGGCTCGCCCTCACAGTGGATGACTGTGTCAGGAGCAACGATGCAGTAGGGAGAGGGGTCGGTCTCTACCACCTTGAACTCCACAGCACGCATGCCTCCTCTGACCAGGAAAATATCACCTTCACAAAAAAGGTAAAAGGATTCATTTTAAAACAGCGTTGCACGTTATACATTGAGAAAGATTTGGTCAACCAGGTCAATAAAATATTTGTCAGGGAATGGAAATTTGTACTCACCTTTGCGGATTGGCCTGTAAGCCTCAAGAAAGTATGGCTTCAGGTAGACCTCAAACAGGTTGCCAGTAATTCCCTCTACTGTGTCATCTATTGGGAGGACATGGATCCTCTTTCCGTACTTCACATCAGGACATGGCTGAATGCTGAAGGAGATATTTGACTTAGCACCACTTTTTTATTTATTTTATTTTTTTAAACATCTGTAGAAAAAATGTGAGATACGCGTGTGCTTTTCCCTACCTGATGACATCACCCAGTCGAACCCTCAGATTGTTGCGGACCACCCTGTTCATGCGAACCTTTTCATCGGAGCAGGTGTCATCAGACAGCACGATGCACACAGTCTCCCGCCTCTTCTTTCCCTTCATCAGCACTGTGTCTCCACGGAAGAGCTGCAGCTCGTCCATCTTGGTCTTAAGAGAAATTAAACAATGTTATTTTGCGAATATAAATGTTATTGCATTTAAAATATCAAGATGAAAAATAATATCCAAACGTCTGATCTATTCCAACAGATGACAGGGTTGAGAATTTGGAGAAGCCATGGCAGTCATGCATAAAACTTTCTGAATGTCTACCTGAGAAAGAGAGACCACGCTGTTGTCTTCATTGATGGATTCATCAACAATCAGTCTGTTGGGTCTGTTCTTCTGTTTCAGAATTGCAGTGGCTAGATCATCATTTTTGGATCTACAATGAGAGACAGATAAGACAAGTTGTAGGTCAAACAAAATGCTTCTTTTGAGCACCTTCAAGGTCTCATGCAGGTCCTACAATAACCAAGCTGCTCACATGAGCACAGAAGCCATTTACATCTCACTATTCCACAGCAAACGAATGTTAGGTTCGGTGACTTCATTTAATCTGCCTGTGTTAAACCAAGCAGCTAAAGGTGCTCCATGACATGGTGAAACATCTCAGTTTCTGGTATTTTCTCTGCTTCTATGGGGAATTGGAAAACACCTTCTGTGTTCACAGCATAAATATAGAAAATGTCTTACACACAGAACTCAAAAATGGATAATTACTGGGATCATCTTAAACCCAAGATGAAACAGTGCCTAAAGTGAGATCAGGCAAAAGTACTTTTACTATCGATTGTTTGTTTGTTTTTGTATTGCCAGTTATGAACGTATTTTTACTGTATTGTGTTCTCTGTATTATTTTGTATGAGCCCATACAGGAATAAGAATTGCAAATTTACAGATCTATAAATTATGGAGGCATTAGTCAGTTATAGTAACCTAATTTTCCATTATGTATATATGTCCCTACATTATTAATAAAGAATAAGTATGTAACGTTATCGCTGGAACCCTAAGTGGAAACCGGTCGTTTACACAACTCGCCAATTATGCTACAATGACAAATCGTTGCCTAAAGTTACGAATAATACGCACAATCATGCGTACATTTAAAATACAGTCAAATACTAACCGGTAGTTAATATTAAGGTTCAAATTGCCAGGTTTCCAGAAAACTGTAGGGCCGGTTTTGTAGTTTCTCTTTCATGTTGTTAGCATGCTAATGGTAGCCTTTTAGCTAACTGACTGGCGAGCAAGCGAACCCAGATGACACAGCAAAAGAATTAGGGGAAGAAAAAAAAAAGAAAAAAAACTTTGTTAGCTAGCTACGTCCCTCCACAGAAAAAACAACGTTACAAGTATCGTGGATTTAGATTCATTAGCTGCCAACGTAAGCATGCGCTACATAGTAATCACATGTAGAAATGTGTTATTTCACAACTGTTTAGCTAACAGTCGATCATTTAGAATGCATAGCCTAACCTTGTTAGCCTGCTAGCGTTGGTGCACTGTAGAGTAGCTATAGACAGCTCGCCGTGAAGTTAGCCATCGGGTTAACCAACGTTAACGTTTTCTTTCGCATAAACGTTACTGTAGCCCATTAATTAAGGACATGCCCGTCGATGCTTAAAGTGTATCTGTCATATTTACAATTTACAAATTCTATAGAAAGGCTATCAGCCGGCAGATAGGCCAACTTCGGTGTGATAATGGTTTTGGCCTTGACACTGTTGCTAAGCTAACGTTAGCGTTCAAACACGACAGCGATGACTGCGCTTTGTCAAGTCGCTGTCACACAGCTGGCTAACTCAGTACCGTTAAACTGTCAACGTCAACCGTGTGGACGACAGCAGTTTAACAACTGTCAACAAATCGTCGAGATTATACCCAATTGTGAGTAGATTTATATTTGTTAAGATTATTCAACCAACGTAGAAAAGTGCGGAGGCTGGAGTAACTGACCCCATTAGCTTTCGAGCTAGCAAACTCGGTAACGTATTAGCAATCGAGCTAACTTTTATAAACTAACGTATTCTGAGCTAACGTTGGCCATTTAAAGGGCATTTGCTAATAGCCATTGTTCAGAAAACCGCAGGTTAATATGACTCAAACATATTTGTACTTACTCCCCTCCCGAAGCCATGGTCGTCCACCTGGATTACTATTAATAAATAACGAAATTCTAGCTAAATGTTTAAGAGGCTTAACCGGTTCTTGTTACTCAACGTTCTCTGTGATTTCACACGAAAGAGCAGCAGTTTCCGTGCTCTTCTTTACAATTATACCATGAGCTGGATGCATCCGTCATTCTGATTGGTTGGAGGTTGTCCATAAAATTCGGTAGCCAATGAGAGAATCTGGAGTCTGACGTCAACGAGAATATTGTGGAAATCTGGCCAGTTACAAATGAGTGGGACGTTCCTATTTTCATCAACTATTTCCTTATTGGTCATTTAAGCCTATCACTAAACTCCTGTTATCCAATTAATGCGTACCGCGTTGATATTGAAGAATCGCAAAAACATGAAATGTTACTCTTTACTCTTCATAATAACAGCATACGTATAAAGAACAGTGCAATTTTATTTGAGCGTTTTATTTGCCAGAGCACTACATACAAAAATCGGTATTAATAGGCATTTTAAAACAGCAACACAGTTTATGGTGTGTAGCATTGGTATATTTTAATTTACAAAGTCAGACTGGGTAAACTCCCTTCATATCTGTGTAATCTCACCAACAGCTGTTATGATTTTTGCTCAACCAGATAGCTGCTCTAGCAGCTACCCAGGATTTTCACAGAACTTGGTAGAGCAGCTTTCTCCTATTCTGCTATTCTATTCCCTGGTCACAGAATAACCTTCAGATCACAATACAGCTTAATGATGTTGTCTCCCTGGCAGAGTTCAAAGCTCTGATAAAAACTGTGTAACTGAAGAGTGTAATTGGTAACTGTTAATTGTCAAAGTAATTATCCTTCTTAATTAGTCTTAATTATCCTTGTCTGGCCAAATTACACGTTTCATTTCCTTCCAGCCACTTCAGACCATCAATGACCAAGAAACGTTATTATTACTATAATTAGAAATAAACCTTCTGCCGGGTTTACCACCCACCCCTATTCTCAGTCTTAAACATGGTTAGCCCTGTCAAGATGCTTTATTTTACTTCCTCAATAGATACAAGTTTGTTGTGGGTACGGGTTTCAGTTCACAGGCCAGAGAAAGTTGATCCTATTGGGTAAGTGATAGGGTATTCTTCTGTTGTCCCTCTCTAGGCTGACAAGGTAGGACCAAGTTCCTGTATTCTGTGGCGCAGCTCCATGGAGTCCAACAAAGGGCCCGTCTGGGCTTCATGTAGGTACAGAGAAAGACTCCTGCAACACAGAAGGCACATACCAGTTAGAAGGAGAATAACATCACAGCATAGTAAATGTGCTCTGCCTAAAGCAACAAGAGACTATTAAACTACTAGGGGTTTCAAATGAACTTAGGTTGAAAAATACCCTGTTCAGACCTAGTATCTTAAATGAGAAATAGTCAGATTGTGTCTAGATATATGTGACTTAAAATGTAAATTTGGAAAATGTAAATATTTAACATTTTAAAAATGTTACCCTAAATGTAATTAAAAACAGAATTGTGAAGCTTGCCATTCATTTACTGTATCTTTTAACTTTAGCGTTTGTTGTAGTTACATCTTTCTTATTAAGTCTATATAAACAAAATTACTCATAATGGCAGCCATTTTACATGCAGTAAGAAAAAAATAATATACTGAAACTATTTAAATAGGGTACATTCATCTTAAATATTATAAAGATATGACTGTTTCTAGGCCGTCTACATAAGATAAAGTATTTTGGTATGAAAACCTGTATTCTTAATTTAACCAAGTATCCTGTATAATAGATACATGATGGCATTTGTAACAAACCAAACTGTTTGAAAATCTGTTGATAATTCAGTGAGTTCTAATTATTTTTAATGTGGGTAGACCTCCTGCCTCCATAGAATACATGTATTAGGAGGGGCCGCTTCCCTGTACCAATATGGCGGCCATGTTGACGCATCACTGCAATGAACAGCAGCAACCAATGAAGTAACCTATTGTGAATAATGCTTTGTACATGTTTGGCACTGAGCCCAAAAGGGCAGGGGTTTAAAGATGTGATTGGGCCAGCCCAGTGAGAAAATGAACAATGGGCCAATCTAACTGTTTTATGGGCTGGTCGGATAGACAGTCCAAAAGGCCCACTCGGAAAGTGCCAGGTCTGCCAGATGGCCAGTCCAGCCCTGTCTGTGTTCACCCCCCTCTATGGTCACATAGGTTTCTGATTACCGCTCAGTGTGCCTTCTACAATCAAATCCCACCACCCCACTGTGGGTTTTGGGCACATTCACACGTGTTTAGAACTGTACACATGTAACCAGGTCAACTCCACATTCATTTTCAGGAGTAAAGTGTGCACATACTGTATGACATAATTCAATTCAATTTTATTTATATAGTGCCATATCATAACAGTTATCTCAGGGCACTCTATCACATGGAGCAGGTCGAGACCAACTTCCACACACACAAAGACCCAACGATCCAGACAGTGGCAAGGAAAACTCCCTTTTAACAGGTAGAAACCTCGAGCAGAACCAGGCTCTAGGTGGGCGGTCATCTGCCTCGACCAACTGGGTTGAAGACACTGTTGAAGAAACTGTTATACTGAACAGTATAAACCACAAACCTAGCAAAGAAAGTGAATATAAGAATGATAGTGTCTTACTCTACTGAGGGTTGTGTTGTGACGCTCCAAGTCTTTTCCCAACAAGCTGCTGCCTCTCGTCTCCTGCCAAGCCTCCACAGCGCTTCACCGCACCACAGCCCTGCACCCACACAGTCTGAGACAGCACATACAGCACGATGACATGCTGGGACCACGCAAACCAAGTGTAGATTCACTACAGCCCAACGGTACATCCATGTTAAATTGATACAGTTTGTGGCTCATGCAAAAACAGGGCTGTATGTACTGTGTGTAAAACCCTCAAGGATGATATGTGAAAAAGACCAAAAAACACTGTTCAAATTGTAGTTCATAATGCCCAAGTATAGGCCAAAAGTGCATATGACCGACCTTAACTTAAGTCTGTTAACTCTTAACCCAAGCGGCTGCAGTGATTGCTACAATCCTGTGTGTGCTGTTAAGTTACAGCTGTGGTGTGTATACCTGGGAATGCCTGCAGGCTGAGCTGGAGGTCTCTCAGTGCCTCCTTCACTTGGTCTGTCTGTGTGAAGCTGATGCCTCTACCAGCTAGTGAAAGCCCCTTCAGCCTCTGGAGAATATACAGATGTGTTCCCTGCTTGCCAACCATATCTGCACTGGGGATCTGTGGTGGGAAACCTGTAATTGAACAATCAACAGAATAAAATGAGCTGTAGGGTATGTAAAAAGGGCAATTTCTCTCTTTGAAAGTCAGAAAAAGTACTCACCCCTCTTTTTAAAGTGCATCTTCACCAGCAGGTTGATACACCTGTAATGCAGAGTGCAATCTTACGTGTTTGTTTATAATCACAAACAACTGAAGACAGAAATAAAGCCAATTTCATCTTACAGACCTTGTGTAGTGAGTCACAGCTTGTTTCCAGTCCTTCAGGTGAGTGTGGCAGTGTCCCTGGAGGAGGTAGGCAGCCCCGGCCCAGAGCAGTATCCGCACCCTATCTTCATCCTCTGCACACAGAGCCCTGGTCTCAGCCTCCTCCTTCTCCTCCGGCTCTTCAAACACCAGCTTCTCCGGCAGCAGCTCAAGCGTCGTACTAATGACTTCATTGCACAGCGCCATGCAATCAGCGGGCCGTCGGGCCATGAGCAATGCAGCACCAGCCTCCAGGTAAAGCTCGGGCAGCCTGGGAAGGGCGGGGGCCTCAGCAAGAACCTAAGACATACAGGAATACATGTCAATTAACCTCACACATGAGCTCATAGCATGCACAAAAATACATGCAAACCCATTCTTAAATTATCTTGCGTGTCTGTGTTTTGAGTCTTACTCCATGTTGTTCTTCTGAGTGAAGATCAGCCAGCAGGTCCAAATAATATTCCACACCCTCTGACACCCTGAAGAAACAGCAAAGACTCTGCATTAAACACCTACAGTGTGCACTCTGTGTCTACTATTCCTGTCTACTATGTTTTTTGTTTTTTAGCAGCGGCACCAGACAAGAAAACATTGACAGATACTCTGAACTGCATGCTGGGCTTCTTACCTCCCATGGAGCACACATTTCAGGGCCAGATTGTGAAGGACAGACAAGGCTGAGGGAACTGAGAGCAGGCTGCTCAGTAATTGGCTGCGGAGCAGTAAGGACGGGGAGAGGAGATGAGAACCAGCCAGAGCACACACTGTGGCAGAGGGCAACATCAAAGTCTGTGGGCCAACAGAGGTTTCATGTTTCAGTACGCAGGCCTTCACTTTCATGAATATGTGTCAGTGTCCCAAATACACTTTTTGGCTCCCCTGGGCCATTCTACTACAACAAATGCAGAGAATATTGTTTTAACAATAAAAATAATTGATCTGTGCCTACAAGAGAAACATTTAGACACAGTTGGTATCTTTTTTTCTGCCTTCCCTGCATGTACTGTATACTTGTGTTACTCACAGAGTGCAGCAATCGAAGAGCTTGTATCTCAGCCTGTGTGTTGCCCAGCTGTCTGTAAATGAGCATGCTCTGATACAAAGCACATACACACCGGGAGTCGGTCTCCAGCGCCTTCCGGTAACACTGCAGTGCCATCTGAGGGCGACTCTGGAGACAAATGCAAACACACAAACACAAATTCTCAGTGCATGCAAATGCTCAAACCTCGATTCATGTGTAGATCATAGACTGTCTACATGTGTACCATATGAGCGAGGCAAGAGCCTGAGAGGAAGTGTGTGTATGATACTAGAGTTCTGGGAGCAGGCAGGGAGGACGCTCTCTGCAGACCAGACAGCGCGTCTGAACTCCGACCTTCACTCAACCTTTCTGCACCTTAATGAAACATACACACAGCAAAACACTGGATTAATTACTCAATAGTACAAACACAAGTGTGTTCAGATTAAAAAACTATTTCTAAATTCACTTTTAGAAACCTGTGAACGACTCACCAACACTGGCTCTGGGAGCCTACATGGGAGACATTTGTCCTTTCTGGCAGAAATCTCTCTGCCTTCTGCGCTTGGTTAACGTTGTGAAACGGTCGCACTTTGGTTCGGTTTAGGCACCAAAAGTACGTAGTGTTCAATGTTGACTTATTATTGTATCCCAAACCATGATCTGATGATGATGTAAGTCCCGTGTTCGACCCACTCATCCATCCCAACCTCCTTGTTGTAAGGACTTTGTCACTCTTTATACTACATCACCACAATCGCTTTCTGGCAAAAAGCCTTCGAAGCAAACTTCTGCCATGTGCAGCCTGCACCCACAATTTAGTCTCTCCTATTATGGTAAAGAAAAATAAAAGTAAATTCTGAAAATCAGCACTGAAATACATCAGAGTGGATTCAGATTATATATTTCCTGTACTACATCTGAATCTGTCTGCACCTGTACTCTTTTGGTGGCACCGCTGCAGAAAAGTGAATAGATTAAATCAAAGTGAAACGTAAATTTAAAAAGCACAGAGCAAAAATCAAGACATTAACTCTATTATAAGTTTGCTTTATACAATATTTTAGTTTGGTCACAACAAACTGTATCTGGTCTTTCAATATGAATTAACAACATGAATGTTGCTGACCTTGGGCAATGAATGTACAGATTTGCAATAATTCAGATAGCCTTCTTGGGTCCATCACCAGTAGGGGAATGTCAGAGGACTTTCCTCTTTGCTCGCTCCTCTTGTCATCCCGAACTCCAGTAGATAGTGTCTCAAACAGAGAGGACAGCTCATCCTGCAACACAGGGAAACATGCAGTATATTTTTACAAATAATACAAGACTGATGATTGTGTGGACTTGGAGTATAAATCCAACACTGATAGTAGGACCATGAGATAAGGAGGAAGGCGATAACATGGCCCGAACATCAACATAATGAGTATACATTTTTTTGACTAGATATACTTTATTTATGGCCAATATCAATATCACATAACCTTCCAGTTGGTTAAGTGTGAACACAGTCTAAAAACAGGATCTTACCTGAAATGACTGTATAGTTTTCAGCTGGCATGTGGCCAGCCATATTGCCCACTGCAGACAGAGAAGGTAAAGTGCACAGGAAGTCAAAGTTGTGTTTCCCACTGATTTGAGAACTGTTCTCCAAAACACAGGAGAGTCTGAAGCAACAGGGTCATCTCCTGTCACCTGTAGAACTGTAGGGAACAAGAACAGGCAGTAAAAATCTGAGTTGGGCAATCATTCAAACCAACATGAAACCGGATGTATGACATCTTGTCATAATTTGACAGCGTAGGCCTACCTCTCTCTGTGGCTTGTTTGAGGAGCAGCTCAACTTCTGAGAACTGAGACTGAGCAGCAGAGCACACACAGGCATTGTACACCACTGTCAGTTCCAACTGTGTGTGGTCTGCAAGAGGAGGGATCCCTGTAGGAGAGGGACATGGGGAAAAGAAAAGAGGGAATTAGAAGATGTATAAAGGTAATTGCTGAGTTCTCCACCTTAAACAGTTAAGCCTTTGTATTATGAAGCAGATAGAGCACCTTGGATTTTCCTTAAAAGTTTGTGAAACTCAGAGGAACACCATTTAGAATGTGTCTGGATCTGGTCTCGGGTCAAGGCATTCCCCTCTCCTTCTTGCTGCTGAAACAATGAAAGCAAACTGGAAAGTTTGTCACCAAGTACATTTACTTACAATGCTTTTCTTGCATAATTTACATACAATTTAGAGGTACTTTACTTGAGTATTTACATTTTATTTTACTATTTCTCATTGCTAATATAGGAATTATGGAACTCCACAACATTTATTAGAAAAAAATATTTTACATACAAATCATCTGTTTTTTTATTGGATGCATACAGATTAAACTAGTGGCTGCAACATAAAAATGCTGCTTGCATATTAATGCATCTGTAATAATAATAATAATCCATTCAGCATAATGACTGTATATTTGAAGTAGGCTCAGTACTTCTGTATTTCAGTGAAGTAAAACTAACAAATGTTTACAGTGTGGTATTGCCATATTTATTTAAGTAACAATAAAAGCATATGAATGCTTCTTCCACTTCTGGTAGCAATACAACATTATTTGCTATCTAGCTAATATATAAGAGAGTCTGTTTATGGAAATGTAACTGAAAATATAATATTCTGCAATATGTCATTAGATACCAGACGTATAAATGTACCGTTAGAAATTAGTCCATATCTCTTAACCTACACACAAGCATAAACAGTTATATATCAAGTTAAGTTCAATTGATGTTATAGTATACGTATATTTCATAAAGAGGCTAACGTTAACCGCCGAAAAGACGAGACACTTAACAGTCAACTACCTACCTTCCATTTGTTTACCAACTCGTTGTTTTCCTGGACCCATCTGTCTAATAAAGAAAGTGGTTGACACATTTTATTGTATATTACATCACTGTTTTGTGAAAACGTCAACGTTGTCCTGTTTGAACTTTCGCTCATTTGTCAAGGGGCGCTAACACACCGGAAGTAAACACCGGCGCTGTGCTGCGCTGTGCTGCCCCCAGCGGACAAATCAGGAAACGACACCGGCAGTCTGCTAAATTGTCCGGCAGGTGGTGCTGTAGCAGAGCCAAGTTCAGTTTTGTTCTGGAAACTTCAATCTGTGGATTTTTTCACAGCCCTCAAACTGTGAAGCGCTACAGCTGTTTGTTTTTGTCATTAGCTGTATAACCCTCCAGATAAACATACAGACACACTCATAATTGTACAACCTTAATGTATTCTGTTTGTCGGAATACATTCCTTTTCCGTTTGTCTGTTTGTCCGTCCTCTCCTCACAAAAATGTACATTGGCTACAGTGGCACACTACCACAATCACATGCACACACACACACACAAACACTCACATGCAGGTCTACAGCAAGTAAACACAATGCAAGGCCTTAATTGTATTACAGCTGAGTCATCCTTGAGACTGCCAGAACAGCCATTTTTCTAGTTGTCCCTCCCAAGGTGACTCCCTCTTTTCTCACCCAGGTCCTCTCCTCTCATCCCTCCGTCAGTGCAACATCTTGTCCCCTGTTGTCTGCATCCCTCATTGTCTAATTCATCACAACCTCTCAGCTCCACTTTTCTTTCATTGTCTCAAATCACAGAAAGCTCTAAATATACCACCGTGGAATATCAAGGGAAGCTCCTGAAACCCACTGCTTCACAGTGTAACACTCACACACACAAACATACACAAAGTATATCTTTCATTCTGATTCCCCACCTTTCAAACCTAGGATGGGTTTCACTGTTCAGTGACATTTTCCTCTGCATCGATCCTGCTATTTTCCATTTCTCTCTGTCTCACTGTCTCCCCTCACGCCATCCATCCCTTCAAGGACAAGGGCATTACATGGCAAGAGCCTCCCACCTCCTTTTCTGCTGTCCCTCTCCCAATGTCGTTCAAATGGCAGGACTTCAGACTTGAATTCAAAGGTTTGTATAAACTTGTTACGGCGACAAATCTACCCATGGCAACATTAAAGAGCAGATTATGTTCCTTTTGAGAAACCAACAGCAGCCTAAATCTGCCGTTTCTGTCATTTGACAGTTTATCTCTTCTATGGTATTCTGCTGTTTGTGGCAGCGGACCGTTCATCATTTGGAGGTCTTATTCTGTCTCAAATCTCTATTTGGCTAGCAAGATAGCAATAGTTGCAGGCGAATTGGATTTAACAGCTCCCCAACAGTGTAATTTAATACCTTACATCTCTGGTGATAAACCCCAAATGTGGCCATGTTTGTAATATTTCTCCAGCAGGCATGAAATGAGTCTTTTTTTCTGTAGACCTCAGCTGCATGCAGTTGGTTCAAATAACAAGGTGTTGAGAGAAACATGAGATTCTCATAATATGACAGCAGAATTTTGCCTATTCTGCTTGTTATTCTAAAAAACATGAAGCAAGTGGGAGGAGGGGACGTGGTCCATATCATTTTTGTCCTGCATGCCCCCTCAGCACCCGGAAACATGTGAGATGTGGCACAAAACACAATGTGATTAATAATAAAACTCTGACGGGTTTCAGTTTTGAAAGTAAGATCGAGAGACCTCAAACAGACGTGACACAGTTGCTGGAGGACAGGCTAAGGGCTTGGGTGTCACACAGTCCCCTGGGTGTCATTTGGCTGACAACACACATGTTCACAGGGTCTACGAATGGCTGATACAGAGAAACGACTGTGTGCTGATTCGTCTATTCTTCAACATACGTCTCAGGGGAACAGGCACATACACTATTCTCCCTGCTCCTTTAAGATACGTGAAGTAAACTCACTCACCCTGAGTTTGAGTAATCAATAGGTGCTATACATGCTCTTCAGAAGTGGTCCTCCTCTCGACATCCCTTTAGATCAGCAGCGACAGCTCAGTCTGTTTCCGTGTGAATGCTGTATCATCGCAGCTCAGTGTGTATCCTGATGTGCATGCACTATAAAAAGTGTTATTTATGCTGCTGCTGTTGTTTTTGGTTTTAATGTCAGTGCCGTCACATGTCACGCTTGGCCTGCAACCGCATCTGGAGATAATGTACTTTTCTGCAACAAAAAGAAGCCGAAACAAAGAGATGAAAGGTTACATTTGAAGTATAAAGGGAAATACCTTTTGTGTGTGTTGTAAGAGAGGGGGAGAGTCTGTCAATGGCCCAGCAGTTGAGTTGAGTCCCAGGAGGTTGGCGTGGATCTGCAAACTCACACTGCAGCAGTACAGAGAGAGCATCAGCAGAACACACTGCATACCCACACAATCCATTCACAAAGATTTAAGTCACAGCATACCCCAAAAATATGAATATCTTCACATTTTAAAACCCTTGTAAAATGTATAATTTATTAGGGGCTGTTTATACAGAGCCACAGCAATTGACAGTTGCAAATCAGCCTAAAATTAGGCTACTTATGTCCTAATCATTTAATGCACAAGGTATCATTTTCCCAGGTATTAGAAAGCACCTTGTGATAGAAAGTGAAAAGTGATGCTTGAAAAACATTTGACGTGCTATAAAACCAATATGTCGTTTTGTAGCTTCATTAAAAAAACACCCCATCAACACTTTCTGTAAATAGACACATCCTCAACAAGGTGCTACAATGATTAGCGCGAACCAAATCCTGCGCAGACAATAGTTTTCTGAAGAGAAGATATCTCTTTAAATAGAACGTGTCCTGGTGCTGACTAGTGAGTTTTCCCTCCCTCCTATATAAGCCACGCGCTACCCCTCCTGCTGCAGTCACTGCTCCAGCGGCCAACATGAGTTTCACCGTAGAGCACCACTTGTTCGGTCCGACCTCGTACCGCAAGGCTCGGCCTGCCTCCGTGTCCTCCAGCGGCTTCCACTCCCAGCAGCGCCGCCGCCTCGCCTACAGCCAGCCGTCCTCCGTCGACAGCTACGAGCCCTTCAACGGCGACATGACGCGGAGGAGCGAGAAGGAGATCCTGCAGACTCTGAACGACCGGTTCGCCGGCTACATCGACAAGGTGCGCAACCTGGAGATGCACAACCGCAACTTGGAGGCGGAAGCGGAAGCTCTGCGGCAGAACCAAGCCGGGCGCGCTTCGGTTGGGGAGCACTACGAGCGGGAGCTGGGCGACCTGAGGGGTCTCCTGCAGCAGCTGACCGGGGAGAAGGCCCGCGCCGCCCTCGAGCACGAGCACCTGGAGGAGGACATCCAGCACCTGCGGGTCAGGCTGGAGGACGAGGCGCGTAACCGGGAAGAGTTGGAGGCTGCGGCGCGCGCCATGAAAAAGTACGTCGAGGAGTGCCGCCTGACGCGTCTGGAGCTGGACAAGAAGCTCCGCGGCCTGGAGGAGGAGGAAGCCTTTCTGAAGAGGAACCACGAGGAAGAAGTGGCGGAGCTCCTCGCGCAGATTCAGGGCGCTCAGGTGAACTTCGACGTGCGGGACACGCTCAAGGCGGACGTCACCGGCGCACTGCGAGAGATCCGCTCGCAGCTGGACAGCCACGCGTCCAAGAGCTCGACCCACGCCGAGGAATGGTTCAAAGGTGAGTTGGATCAAAAGGGGGAAAGTTTTAAAACTCTTTTTTTTTTTTAATCACAGAGAACCCTCCGCGTGCGTTTTTTCCAGTGTGCAACGCGGTGCTTGTTCTCTGTCCGTGGTGCTGAAGTCTGAAGCCACATCCCTGAGATGAACGGTAACGTTTAAATAAGTCTGCAGCCTGGACTTCCACATCTTTGCAGATGATCGGATCCTGCTGGTACTGTTTGAACCATTCTAACGTTTGTCCCACCAGCCTGCCAGACCGCAAACTTTAACTAAAGAGACTGAGGAAGTTTAACAGCCGGTTACAGACTAATTAAGGAAGTCGCGGCAGATAGAATAATACATTTTTAAAAAGGCGGAAAGATTAAGATTTTAATAACATGACCTCCAGTTTAGATGGCGCGTAGTTCTGTGGGTGCATCGTTGCTGCAGAATGATGATTTTTACTTAAAGCAAGCACTGCAGGACCGAGATGGCACACTGAGAGGAGACTATGACTAATTTGCACTGCTGTGGCTAACAGTGGGAGTGTTCTTGCTGCCCCCGTGTGCGCTGTGTGCCTCCGACCCTGAACCTCTACAATTGGCCTAAAATCGTCGTTTCAAGGTCACTGTTTGTGGTAGGCACCCAGGACCGAGAGTGCTTTATCACTCAGCTCATGCCTTAACAGTTATCCGTTCTGAGGTCGTGATTGGAGATAACCAAGGACATGGAAGCAAGGCAGTAACTGAAGCATCATCTCATTACAGCCCCTGTGAGAATCCTTTTCACAATTATATTGCAAGAAGACGCAGGACCGGATGCACACAGTACTGCTGACCTTTGTGGTACTATACAAATACACAATTGACAACTTAAAAGAGCAGAGAGGGTTTTACCTGAACAGCAGTTCCACCGCATGTCACATAACTTAATGATCTATAGATTGGCCCTTGCTGTACTTCTACATGCTGACTTGATGTAACCAGTGAAAGGTGCAAACAGAATGACCTTCCCTGTGTCGTGTCCAGCTGACTGCAGCACTGTGGCTCATTCATGCTTGGAAGAGGGAGGGAGCTGAGTCAGACAACTGACTGACAGACGGACACTGTCAAGGTAGGTTACTCAGGCTCCCAGTGGTGCCTGGTGGACAGAGGACAGGTCTCTGGACAAAGATAAAACAACAATGCCTATGGACTGAATCAGAAAGCTGAATTTCTCTGTATTTCAGTATATGCAGGTCAGGTCAAACCGTTTTGGCACACAGGCCAGTCAATGGTGTGATTTCTAAACCATATACATTCTTCTGTATGTCATGTCTGCAGTGCGTATGGAGCGTCTGTCTGACGCTGCTAGGTCTAACCAGAATGCAATTCGTGGGAGCCAGGAGGAGATCGGAGAGTACCGCCGTCAGCTCCAGAGCCGCACTATTGAGCTGGAGACTCTTCGAGGAACCAAGGAGTCACTGGAGAGGCAGCGTATGGAGAGTGAAGACAGACACCACGATGACCTCAACTCACTACAGGCAGGAAATAAACATCTCACTTATCTTTCATTGGCAAAGCCAGAAATGCACATTCATTGCACGCATCCTATTGACCTGTAAGGTTGCATGTTTTCATTTTGCAGGAGACCATCAATCAGCTGGACAACGAGCTGAAAAACACCAAATGGGAGATGGCCAGCCAGCTGAAAGACTACCAGGAGCTGCTGAATGTGAAGATGGCTCTGGATATTGAGATTGCTGCTTATAGGTTGGTTAGGGTTTACAAACCACACGAAATTGAATTGATTCTTTGGCTTCTTAATGTAAAAAGTCATTGACAGTCTCACTGATTGTGTGTCTTTGTCCTTCAAACAGGAAGTTACTGGAGGGAGAGGAGAATCGCTTCGTGTCGGGAGGAAGTCCCTACTCTTACCTGGAAGGCAGAATCTCTGCCCACTTCAAAGTGAAAGGAGAGGAGATCTCAGATACAGTCATCGTGGAGGAGCAGACAGATGAGACCCAGGTGACAGAGGTGACAGAGGAGGCCGATGAGGAGGAAGAGGAGGGAAAGAAAGAAGAAGAGGCAGAAGAGGAAGAAGAGGAAGGCGAGGAAACCAAAGAAGAGGAGGGAGAAGGGGAGGAAGGGGAGGATAAGGAGGAGGAAAGAGAGGGAGAAGAAGAGAAGGAGGAAGAGAAGGGAGAGGGGGAGGAGCAGGGAGAGGAAGAGGAGGCCGGTGAGGAAGAAGAGAAGTCAAAATCTCCAGAAAAGGCTGCATCCCCTGCTTCAAAATCCCCTCAGCCCAAATCTCCTGCTGTCAAATCACCAGAATCTAAATCACCACAAAAATCACCGGAATCTAAATCACCACCAGCCAAATCCCCGATGCCCAAATCACCTGCTAAGTCACCTGCAGGAGAGGAGTCAAAGTCACCTGCACCAAAGTCACCTGTGTCTAAATCCCCACCCAGCAAATCCCCTGAATCTAAATCTCCTCCTCCCAAGACCCCTGAACCTCAGTCACCAGTAAAGGAGAAGGTCGAGTCTGCTGCTGCCAAAGACACCCCTAAAGAGGAGAAAAAAGAGGAGAAGCCCCAGCCTGTCAAGGAGGAAAAGAAGGAGAAAGAGCAACCCGTGAAGGAGGAGAAGAAGCAGGAGCCCAAGGAGAAAGAGCCAGAGAAGGCAGACAAACCTGATGCAAAGAAAGAGAGCAAGACCGATGACATTTCCAAACCTGCTGCTCCCAGCAAGCCTGCAGAGGACAAACCTAAGCCTAAAGAGAGCGCTCCTCCTGCCAAGGAGGAGAAACCCTCTGCTCCTAAACCAGAGAAGGCCGAGCCCGAGGCGAAGCCTGCCCCTAAAGCAGAGCCTGAGAAAACAGAGGGCAAGAAAGAGGAGAAGAAGTCAGAGGAGAAGAAGTCAGAGGAGAAGCCCGCGCCTAAAGCCCAACCCGAGAAAACAGACAGCAAGAAAGAGGAGAAGAAGCCAGAGGGGAAAAAGGAGACCAGTAAAGAAGAGAGTAAGGAGGTGAGGGAAGGAGGGAAGGCAGAGAAAGCAGAGAAAGCAGAGAAATCTTCTGGCACTGAGTCAAAGGAGAGCAAGGAGGAGAAGGCCAAGAAGTAAGCTTGGATTAGCTGTGTTTCAGGGCACGAGGAGAGGAGGAGGTGGAGATGCCAAAGAACTGTGAGGGAGTAAAGACCAGCAGAAAGGGTCAGAAGGCACCCAGCTGTCCACAGCAAAGCAGGCGGTGGTATGTAAGCAATAGTGATATCTGTAGCAAATAATCCCCTGCTCCCCAAGTATGGCCATTACACCCCCACCCCCACCACCCCCGATGCTTCTGATGTATGACTGTAGTGAATGCAGAATGCTCTAAACTCTTTAATCTGAATGTGACAACTGCCCTTAATAAATAACAAGTGCATTTAAACTGAATCCCGCTGACGGGGACTGCAGGGGCCTGCTGTACCTACACAAGCCTTCAAGGGTAGAGATGTCAAAATAACGTCAAGCTAAAGATTGTGACAGATATTGAATATAAAAATGTATATTTAAGCAGATACAAATGTCTATTATATTTACAAATATGTGAGTAAGAAAGACTTGAATTTTGCTTGTTGTGCACCTTAATGCAGCTTCTCCTGACAGGTGAACTGCTGTGTGTCACTCTTCTGGTCTGCAATGCTAGGGCAACCATGACTGTGCTATGTATAAACTGCTGAGAATATGCAATATGAAACAGATAAATAAAGAATCAAGAATCAAACACAAGAGGCTCCGGGGCAGTTTTTCTTAATCTGTTTACACTGCAAAACATCTTCGGCCCATTGACCTTAGGTAAAGATCCATGAAGGAGAAGTGTCCAGTGATCATACGAAGCGCGAGGCCGAAAGGTAAATGCTGCCAGTAACTGCACTGCATTGCGGCTGAGGAGAGAGGGAGCTGTACCCACCCGCAGTAGCCGGTGCGCCCTTCCTCCCAGAGACAGTGCTCATGTATAAATCAGGAGCAGTCCTGCTTGCCTGCACAGAACAGGCTCAATTTCCCTCTTCTTCCCAGATCTGTCTCACTGCGAAAAAGGGAAAGTTCACACCAAAGCAGTGATTTTAAACTTCCTTTCACCCCTCTCACATTTATCTCATCATAATCAATGCATAATTAAAATTATTATTAGTTATGCAGTAGGTTGAATATCATTAGTTAAGATAAATACATCACTTTTGAAACCATGCGGAATGAAAGAGGAAATACAATTCCTCCTTATTAGTTTTGGTCACAACTTATAGTAGTATTCAAGTTTTTCATAATACATTTTATTCTGTATTTTATAGTATATTCTAACGAGTGCAGGAGCTGGTGAGCAGCTCCATGTCTACTGAAAGCAGCTAACAGTTAAATTCAAGTCACTGAGAAAGTTCTTATTTTTGGATACATTACTGACATTGGAAGGATTTCTCTCCTGTCTTGAGTTCAGTGTTCCCTTCAAATGCAATCTCAGTGTATCTGAGACACATCTTTAAGTCATTTAGATTCGCAACCATGTTATTAAACACAACCGGTGGAAGCAAAAAATGATTTTACTCTTATTTAACTGCTACATTGTTGATTATAATATATAGTGAACTCTGTAAATCTGTATTTTATTTTTGACAAGGTTTTCCTAAAATACTCACTGCATCTGACACCAGATCAGTTCTGACAGATATCAGGGGTCTTTGGGAATTGAACAATTGTGGATCTCTGCAGTTAAGTCAGCCAAGACATTTTCTTTGTGCTCTTTTCTGATAATGATAATGAAAAATGATTATAGCTATTTTTCAGTTTGTGCACCTAATGGAAAAGATTCCATCCAACAATGTTTTCTTTTTAAAAAGTACTTTTACATTTTACTTTAGATTCTACGAAAAGCTGGACTACTTGTTTGTATCTTGAGGAAGATACAAGTAAAAGTGTCTCATAGCAGAATCCAGATGATTGAAAATACCTCACTCATGTAAAATATTAATGACCACCAGTGGCTTTGTCTTCTCCTTCTTATTACATACATCCAGATCCATGAATCCACGAGGCATTCGTGTCAGGATTAGGTTACATCCTGCTGGATTTGCACTCCAATGCGCAAGAAGATAACACTTCATTAGACTGCAGCTAGCTAATCATAAAACGCGAGTAATCCTTGATGGAATTGTTATCAGTATCCTGCACAACAACCGTTTTTTCTTCTATTACAGAATCTGTTACAGGATGATAAATGGAAGGTCAAAGGCTAACAAAACACCAAATACCATATTCCATGTATGTAATTCTCTAGGGAAATGACTCAGCTCACTGTAGCGATGAACCACAATGGAATAATAATCAGCTAGTGCAGACGCCGCCTATAAATAGAGCAGCACAGAGAGGTGAGCGTAAAGAGGAAGGCAGAGGGATAAAACAGAAACATCTGGGAGTGCAAAACAAAGCACGGATGCAACGGATCCTTAAATAGACCAGAAACAGACTCATTCAAGAAAATTACATGGTGTTCTTTTATTTTCAAATTGTTATAAAGACTTTTAAAAACAGATACTTTGTGTGCCAAACAGTCACAAAGGTAAGCTTGAGGGAGTTAAGAGTTGTAAAGACCACTAAGGAGACTCATATGGACAGGTTTAGCGGTGACTGAAGAAGCCCTGAGGATGGTTGTACTTGAACGGCTTCAGACGATTTGGGCCCCTGAGAGAGAGAGGGAGATGTCAGAGATACAGTACATCTGTTCAGATTTGAAAGCGTCTTTGACCAACCGTTTGTAAGGAGTTTAATCGCTTCTTGTGACTGCGTACCTGACAGTGCGCAAGCACATCTTCTCTCTGGGAAACTCTCGGGGTCCCTCCACGCTGTCGTCTTGTCCTTCAGTCTCCAAATACACGTCCAGACAGACGCACAGGCGTGAAATCTGATTGGTCAGGAGCTGGTGTCCTGGACGTGGGCCCTGTAGTTCATTTCTGAACACATTGACCTCGCTCTCCATGGCCTAAAAGAAACAGATGAGTCAGTTGAAGGCTGAAAATTCTAGACATTAACAGTTTGTACAACAACAGAGCACAAGTTTATGGATTCAAAAGTGATCGATACTGAAAAATGTTCATACTCGAAGGTTGTCATCAGTGCGTCCAGTGCGCTCTCCCTTCCAGCTGAGAGAGAGGGAGAAAAGAGGGGAGATTTCTGGGTAACGGGGACTCAACACCAGAGCGGCCTGGAGACGAGCTGAGGAAGAAAAAGATGAAGGTAGGTGGTTAATAAGAAAAACATTTAAATAGAGTTAACAATATTGGCCAATTCTATCATCAGCGTAAGTATTTACCTGTGCCCCTCTCCACCACAGCCATGAAGTACATATCAGTGTCCTTTGCCAGCCCAGCATCAGTCACATGACGTGTATATTGCAGTTCCTACCAAGAAAGAGAAATATCACTGAGATGTATGCTACACGAGGTGTATTTTTGGATCCAGGTGATTTCAAATATCTGTACGCATGTGTTTATGTGTACATACCATGTACTCCTCGTGAGTGATTGTGGTCCAGCGAGCTAAACGGGAGATGATCTTGGCAGGAAAGAGGTGCTGACACTCAGTGGACACCGGGATGATGCTGTGCTCTGTGGGCACGAGTATAAACAATCTGAGTCAAAATGTCCTCTCTCTTCTTTAGGACCATTTATTGTGTAGTTGTTAACATATAACGTACCTAAAGAGGCAAACTGTTTGTGCAAAGCCAAGCGGGACTGGACTCGTCCCCTCAGAAGCTTCATGGTGCTCTCCATTTGGCTGGCACTCAGGGAACTGCCAACACGCACACTCTGAAAAATAAATAAATAAATCAACATGAGAACACTGTAACACACAGAAACTGGGCTCAACTGGGATCATACTTGACTTCAACACGCACCTCTGAAGTATCTTTGGGAAAATGTAGTCCTCCGAGACTCTGAACCCACATGTAGGGATGGCCCAGCTCCTCCACATAATCAGCAAAGCAAACTATCCTAAAAGGGGAATACTGGGTTAATTCTGGTGGGATTTTGTTAAGTTCAATGATGTGATTCGCTACACATCTTCATCTTTAACTTGAATTTTTTGACATCCTCACCCGACTTTATCAAACTGGTAGCGATTAGCTGGATTTGGGGTTTCTCGTCCCTGGTCGCTGGTGTAGAGACAGCAGAGTAGAGTGTCTGATTTCAGCAGATCCCTGCAAGAGAAGACATCATTAGAGTTTCCTTTCAGGGACACAGTGGGAGACGGATGCTTAAACACACACACGACACACACACACACACCCTGCGCTAATGGCTGTGTTTAGGTCCATGGAGGTGGAGACCTTGGTCTTGACAGTCAAAATGTTCAGAGTCATCAGGTAGTAGAAGGAGAGATGGAGGATGCTGCCATCTGTGGAGACATAACGGATAACACACAGTAATGAACTAATCCATTACTAGCTTAATTCAATTCTCCCACCACCCCCCTCTTTTCATTAATCCTCACAGTGAACGCCCCCCTGAGGGGTTTACTTCACATTGCAGCGCATTAGAGAGCAATAACAGGGTGTGGTCACGACAGCAGATAGCAGCACCCAGGGGATGCATACTATGCTGATGGTCGTCTTTCCCGCTGCACTCTCTGTAGTCACAGTGAACTGAGTGACCTCGTCACTCACAGACACCTACACTGCTCACGTTTTGCTTTTACCGCAGTAAACCGACTGCTGCAGCAGTGAAGACAGGAGGGGAGAGGGAAGGCACAAGAAATAAAAGCAGAAGTTACAGAAATACTGGTGATGAGAAAATATGCTTACAGCATGTGCTGCAGACCCAAGCCGTCTCTCTCACCTCCCTCCCTCCTCCCCCTTTAGGTAGAGTTACGCCTGCAATGCAGATCTCCCTATAATCTGTCACTGTTCCTTTTATTGCCAGCAGAGGGACCACGAGGGTCAAGTGGTGTCATGACATCATAGCAGTGGGTCACGCTTACCTTTTTTTCCCCCCACATACTAACCGCTTGGTATAGAGTAGCCACAATACACAGTATAGCGTTTTGGTGCAAACACTACAATTTTGAGAATGTAGAATGAGTTACCTTTACACTTGAGGTCCAGGCAGAGGGACAGAGGGTGCCTTTTCAGCATCTCCCGTCTTTTGTCATCCAGCTGGCCGCCTGTAGTTGGCCTTCTCCTCTTCTGTCAGAGACAACAGACAATAAAAAGCAATGGAAACAAGAGATGAAAAGGAAGAAAGCAAAACAACAAACAACAATGTGCATGTCTGACATTGTGGCATACTCAAATAAATTCGAAAAACTGTTTGCATCAAATTCCAGCTGCTTACAGGAGAAACTTGATAGTCACTTTGCATCGATAGCATTTTAGCCCTCTTCTTTTACAGAGGAGGAAGTGGCAGTTCAAAGGAAGGGCTGGAAGTAGCACAAATTGAAAAAGATGTGTGGCCAAATATGACAAGTAAGCTGCCATAAGCAGATAGTACAAGGCCAGACAGAGGTTGTAACAAAATTTAAAAAAACGTATTCCTAAATACATCATTTAGAATATACATCTAGAGAAACATCCTGACAGACAGTCTGACAACAAAAACGAGCACTGGTTTGGTGCTGAGTGTGCATGCCCGAGGTGGGCTCAGGTTACAGTCACCTAGCCATTCTTGGTAAATATTTCCCAGAATCCCCCAGTTGGCACTTGTCCGGCTGCAGATAGAGGTCGATAGCTGCCGCTACCCAAACGCGCCAGACCACAATGTGTGACAGCTTGGGCTTCAGGGAGTTTGTGTGTGCAGAGAAGGGTATATTAAGAAATCGCCGAACCCACTGACCTGAAGGTGTTTGTGTGTGTGTCTAAGTGTGAGAGTTGGGAGTAAAGCCAGGCCTTAGACTTACCGTTTTCTCTTGCTCCTCCTCTGCATCTGAATCACTCTCATCATCTGGATGAAACCAGAACACATCATTTCATGTTTTGTTTGTTTGTCTTGGGGTGATACAAATACAACATCTTGAAATATTAAACAACATATAGTACAACAGAAAATCTGTACAACAGTGTTTGTGTGCACATGCTGCATGTGTGATGGCATGCAGAAGTGTTTGTACCCTGGGAATCTTCTGGTGGTTTAGAGAGCGCCTTGGCCTCATCCACATCACCACTGATTGCGACACTCAGGTTCTTGTCTGAAATAGAAACAAATAAACCCCACTGACAATCAGGACCCTGCATCCCATAAAAAGAAATTACTATTTTGGTCTTGAAAATTAGGATATTCTCTATTATTTACCACAGGCCTGGCCATAGGCATTGGCTTGAACAAACAGGACGTAGAGAGGTGGAGGCAGATGGCGGGCAACCTCTGTCTGTTTCTGAGTCTGTTCAAAAGGCATGGACAGGTACTGCTGCACTGGGACAGAGGCCTGTGAAAGAAGAGAGAGAAGATCAGTACATGGTGCCCCATGGTGGTGTTGCAGACCTTCACCACAATGAAGAAAAAAAGATTAATGAGGCTCTACAGAACACTTTTGTTTACAAATGAACACGAAAATAAATTACAAATCCAAAATCATAAATAATAAATAAACAACAAATTTTCAAAACAAGCTGCTGAGACTGGAACAAAAACAGAGTGAAAACCTTTATAATATGGCACCCAGACAGCTGGTATACCTGCATGATGGCATTGAGTCCTGGCTGCAAGCTTGTCAGATGTTCCTTCTTCACCTCGATGCTCTTCTGGATCTTCTCCTTTGTGGCCTGTGACTCCTTGTATTTCTCTGCCAACCTGTATCCGAGCAGAAACGATTAACAGCTGCTCTGTGCTTTGACCACAGCCTGCTACTTACGCACTATGCGGTGTGCAAGTTCGCATACCTCTTTCTCTGTTCAAGCTCCCAGTCCAATCGTGCCAGTGTGAGCTGGTGGGGATCATTTTTGGTGAGTTGGGGCCTGGAAATGTCCTGCGGCGCCTCCTGGTAAAACTCTTCCTCAGGCACCAAGTCTATTTCCTCATGCTTAGACCTGGGTCAAGGAGAGGTATGTTAACAAGGCATTTTAAGATGGATTTTGTGTATGAAAGGTGCAATATAAACAAAGTTAATATATTATTACCACTGTGGAAGCATGCATTCCATAAAATATGTAGCTATCAACAGCCACATTTTGTCCTTGTGAGCAACTTTTTGTATAACTAGTCACATATAACTGCTATACATTTTAAGCACCTTTTGAGGTGAGTAATTAGTGTTCACCCAGGGAATTAATGAAAGATTATAAATCTATCTGACAGAAAGAACAGGGGTGTCTTTATTTAAAGGGCTTTATGTGACCAGAGTGTCTTCTTCAGAAAATGTGTCATATTTCCTAAATCAAAGCGCTTTATAAATGAAGACAGCTTTTTGTTCCATATATATATATATATATATATATATATATATATATATATATATTATATATATACACTACCGTTCAAAAGTTTGGGGTCACATTGAAATGTCCTTATTTTTGAAGGAAAAGCACTGTACTTTTCAATGAAGATGACTTTAAACTAGTCTTAACTTT
>JAVQJL010021609.1:0-43410 GCA_036024295.1 Nannoperca obscura | reverse complement strand
TAGATAGATAGATAGATAGATAGATAGATAGATAGATAGATAGATAGATAGATAGATAGATAGATAGATAGATAGACTGATTGATTGAGGATGATTAACCTTTTGTCTAATGCGACCTTTACTTTTTCTTGCACAGATACGCACACAAGTCACAATTTATGGTAGCATCTCATATAAATATGACTACCACCGATTGTAGAACTTCAAAAGCGCCGTGAGTGAGTCTGTGGTCTACAGTGAGAGTGGCTTTCATTCATAATACACTGAAATACGCAGAGTTACAAACCTCACATCCTGTGCCAAAATGCAGCAGGAAATGTTTGATTTCCTGTAGTGAAGTGTAAGTGGGGGCTATTGTGTATTTGTGTGTGCGTCTATGTGTGTGTGTCCGTGGGTGTATCTGACATGGTGGGAGTTTGTGTTTGAATATGCTTGTCAACATTTCATCTACACATAAAGATCTATCCACCAGAGTATACTTATACCAGACCCTCCTCTGAGAACAGCTCTTAATTAAATTGAATAAATTACATCCTGTTTATTTTCAGGGATTACGGCTTCCTCTTGACAATTATTAGGTTGCCACAGATGCGTTAGGGTCATTAGCAAGTTGGAAATTGCAGAAAAGTGTGAAGTTCCTCCTTATCAGCAAGTCTAACGCACCTAGCAAGCAGTAAAGGAAGTGTGATATTGTCAAATCCATCCCAGTTTGTGGTTAGTTCATTGTCTCTGTCCCTAAATGACGTCAATGAATTTCTAAGCAATTAGATGATCTGAGAATAGATTTGACACACTGACAATATTCTGTGACTGTGTTGGAAAACAAATTCAAATCTCTCCTACCATTTGAGGGAATTTGAAACCTCTCCTGGGCCTTCACTCACACACTCACACCCTTGTCTCTCCTTTATTTTACCTGCATTGTATTGAATATTGTTTTAAGGAACTTAATCAAATGTGATGACTAACTTCCGACTGTGTGAAGAAAGTAGAACCTCATTAAGTGACTTGAAAGTAACAAATTCACCAGAATAAATGACGTCAACTTTGGCCCATCCCTCTTAACTAATCAGTTTTTAACAACTGTGTCAAACACACACACACACGCACAAACACAACTGCCACCTCTGATCCCCCAAAATACTATACAGTTGTCAAGGAAACAGCCAAAGCCTATCAAAATGTGTGTGTAGGTGTGTGTGTGTGTGTGTGTGTGTGTGTGTGCGTGTGTGTGTGAGAGAGAGAGAAAGAGAGAGAGAGAGTGCATTTGTGCATCTTGGAATAGCTTTGGTGACGCATACATTTGCTCACAAACACCAGCTAACCGCCCTCTTTCACCTCCCCATTCTCTGTTACAACATACATCCATCTGTCCACTCGTCTTTTCCTTTCCTTTCTTTTCTATCGTCCTCTTCTTCTCATGTCACCTCTTCTCTCCTGTCCTCCTCCTCTTTTCTCGTCTCTTCTCCTCCCCTCTCCTCTTCTCTCCTTCCCTTCCCTCTCCTCTCTCCTCCAGTCTGAGCCTGTTTTCAGGGAGTTGTGGAACGTTCATGCCTCCCTCTTCATGGAAAAAATGAAGCTCCCCTCAAGATCAGACATTTTCCCAAACCCACTGATTGATGTCATGGCATTTGATCAGGTTTAAAAAAACTGCAGTGGAAACATAACTAATCAATCTACTAATCTCAGCTAATTTGATTAAACAAAATTTCACCCCCAGAAAAGAAGAATGCACAACAAGCCAAAGCTTGTTAGTTTGTGATATCAGTGTTAGCAACTCTGCTTATGAGACATGTAAGGTTTATTTTTACAGGCAGTAAAATCCCATGAGGGAGCAATGACTTCATGTTGTCTCTGATTAATGGTTCTACATGAGGATGGGGGGTGGATGGAAAACTCAGCCAAAATCTCTTCTCCTCCATCCCTTCAAGGCATCTACAACCTACATTTATACAACAACCGTGCTCTGGTGGCGAACTTTATTATTTTTACATCTGGCTGTTGAGTGAAAGGATGTCCACCTGCCACTATGCATGTGGAATGTATTGTTGACCGTACAGTATAATTATGCCCACAAATGATGATAAAGATGTCTGTTTGCTAGAAAATCTTGTATAACACTCTTGGCGTGTTTTATGCTGCATCTCCTAATATAGATTCATTCTGACGTGACAACAACAATATTTAAATACTAATCCCTAATCCACCATCAAAGAAAGACTTAGCACTGGCGCTGACAAATATAAACTTTAGCTTTAATGTTCACCATGTCACTTTCATGGCTCCTGATCATAGTATCAGTTACATGTGATTGATTCATTTTTTGCAAAACAAGGAAAAGAAAAAAGTAGATGATAAAAAAAGTGGTATCTGACCATGTGACGACAGATTACAAGGTCACTTGTCGTCAGATCTCCCAGATTTCTGTGTGAAGTGAGGTCAGAAAACAATTCTTTCTTCTTGTATGAGTTCAGCTAAGCCTAAATATAACAACGCTCACCATGATCAGCTCGCATCTACAGGAGCTCAGAGGACTGCAACCAATAAAATATGCCGCATTTTGGCAAGTGTTTGCGTGTATGTGAGAGTTTGTGTTTGTATGACTCGTTCTGAGTCACTGCTGTCCCCCGGGCTGCAAAGCCAGGGCAATGAAGAAGGGTTTATGTGTGAGTGTGTGTTTGAGAGAGAGTAAAGAGAGTGTGTATATCTATGTATGTATGTGTGTGCATATTAACATGCATACATTTGTGTGCGTGCGTGTGTGTGACCTGAACACGCTCCTCTGATGACTCAAGATCCATGACTGCGTGAACCATCCATGTCATGCAAACATGTTCATCTTTTAACATTTTGTTTCGTTGTCGTTTTACCAAATGATTATAGTTTATCTCATTTTCAAGAACACACATTGGTCGTCAACCACGCTCTAAAACCCGTCCTTTCAAAGGAAGAGTCTGGTAATGTTCTATGTAGTATCAACAAAACCCGTGAAACTACCAAAATGTTGTCCAAAAACTATAAAAAATGTAACGATGCACAACACCTTTGCATAATTAGCTTGTAGTTTATTTTGATACACAGTGCTGCTGCCAAAAATACTCACATGAGCACTAAATGTGTATCAATCCACTGCAGAAAATAGTCCCTAAATGCACTAGTTTTTCCTGTTTAACATTTGCTAAAAACTACAGTGCCCAGCTGTTTAAAGATATTTCTGAGGCTTTTATGAAAATGAAAATATATATTTGTGACCTGTTTTTAAAGATGTCTTCAGTAGGAACAAAATGGCTGGAGATTTGCAGACTAAAATTATAGACGAAAGCATAAAAGAAACTTATGGACTAGCACCAGACTTATCCTTCAGGGTAATAATAAAGGGAAAACTAATGCGAATGTTCCATCTAATTTTCACTCGACTGTCAGGTTTAGACTTGAGATAAGGCAAGTTGACAAAAACTAGAAGATAAAGAAACGGAAGGACCAGAAGACGACTTAACAACAACAGCTAGAACAAAAAGCCCCGAGCCAGCTGGTCGAAATCACGTGATCTGCCATTAATCAGGCCGCCTGTTGAGTGTGAACAGATCTGACCGTTAGCTGGTCCACCTGAACTTTACTGTGTGAGTCAGTCCCACCAGCAGGGGAGTTGGTACAGAACAGATACCATGGACTCTTCCTCAGTGGAGTCAGTTAAGCTGTCAGCGTGTGTGTAATTGGAGTGGGACCCGCTGTCTTGTGACTCAGGATGCTGCCTGTGAACCAAATGGAAAACCAACATCATTTGGGGGTTTCAGTCTGTTTTTTGGGGGGCCTCTGTCTGGACTGAGGGGAAGAGACGGAAGGATGAAAAGAAAGAGAGAAAGAGGGTTTATTCCCACAATGATGGTGTTTTGCAATTTGACTTTACAGTAAAATCTTTTCCTGGCATCATTGTGGGGGGAAAAAAGCATGACGGAGGTCTATTACAAACACTCTGCTGTAATTAAATGTGTGGTTTTCTTGATGGGAGTATATAGTATGTGTGATTATGTGTGTCATTTTGTGGTTGTATGCGAGTGTTAAATGTTTAAATGTTCTCACCATTAAGATGAATAAACGAGGTATTTGGCAAAACTGTGTTAACATTAATAAAGAAGGCTTATTGAAATCATAACTTGTCTTATCCACAACACAGAGTACCTGTATGACCTGTAGCTGAACTGAGTAGATAAGTGACGGATCACTTTCAGACGAGCCGTCGTTTGCCACTGTCAGTGACTGAGTGAATGTTGTTTTAGTAGCTGTACAAATAGCAGGGGGTGGGATGAAGGAAGGAGAGCGGCACCATCAACAACATTCGTCTGAAAGGACCCACAGAGGTTAAAAGCTCCATGTGTAGACGTTCAAAGTCTGAAACTAAAAAGGGCCCGTTTCAAACTGCTCCAGTGACTCACTGCTCCTTCTCCCGGCTTTACGGGAAGTGGAATGTGTTTTTAATTCTTCAGAGTTTTTTTTCTCCGACCCCTCCTCTTCCTTTGCCAGAGTTGAGGAGCAGGGTCAATGTTTGTCTGTGTGTGTGAATGTTGTGGTGTGTCTGTTTGTTCATGTGTGCGTCTCCAGTCTATACTTGAGGGCAGATAGCCCAGATTATCTCACTGGTGTCTGGAGGGAGTTAGTAAAGCCACTCAGACTGAAAGTGTGGCTTCTGAGGGTCTACTGAGTCCAAAACACTAGCTTAACCAACACTGACAGAAGGCTAATCTTGTAGCTGATCAGATAAAAATCCAAAGAAATTATAAAGCAATAGTGGGACATTTTGCTGTTTACACAAGGAGATCATGTTTGTTAAATATGAAGCCACAGCCAGTTAGCTTAGTTTAGCATAAAAACTGGAAACTGCCAGCACCGTGTTAATTAGTGAGCTTTACTGTAAAGCTCACTAATTAACATGTCATATCTCAATCTTTCAATCCATACAAAAACCTAAGTGTTAAAAAAACAAGCTGCAGTTTTTACATGGGGTGTTGTTGTTGGTTCAGACTTTTTCTTGGCCTGAAGCAGTGACTTCATGAAGCTTTTGCTCACAGTGATGACAAGACTTGTCAAACATACAGTGAAAACGTGAAGGACAGGTTTAAAGCCAGAGCACCATCAATTATAAACTTGAGGTTTCTCCCTTTTCTTTCCTGTTAAGCATTTCAGTCCCAAGTCAAAACTTCCATTGATCTGCCTTTAAAGTCTCAAATTAGCCTGAAATATGGATAAATTTCCCATTAGGTTTTTCAAAATAATCAGGCCTCTTTGATTATGAAGTGAATAAATATTTGATGTGAATCGTTTCATTAAAGATTTCTGATAAATTATATAAAGTTTAGTTTTCTCTGAGAAATATTCTGAAGGTATTCAAATGATAGCTGACAATCCAACTGTGAGTTAAATCTGTGGTCTAACAACAGCCTCATAATTAATAAAAAAACAACAAACCTCTACTCTAGTTTACTTTGGCTCAAGTCAAACCATGTCACTAACCTTCATGACTTTTCAGGCGTCAACACCTAGGACTCAGATTGAATCAAAGGTCGGTTGATAGAGGGTGTAGTATGTTATACAAATTTGTGACTCTGGGCTAAACAAATACAAATGACTCAACTGGACTGGACTGGCGATCCTTAACATAATATCGGAAATACAGATTGTAACAATTTAGAGTTTGGATTACCAGCTTTAGTCAATGTTACATATCATTGTCATTAAGCATCACATTACAGGGATGCACATGAAAAAGAAACATCCCAATAATCAGTGTCTATCAAATACCCTCCATCAAACACTACTTTTCTGAAGCTCAAATTGTTCTGTTTTTCTCGCTTGCATTACGCTGTACAGGTACTGAAGTTAATGTGTCCACCCCCCTTCTCCTGTTGTTCCTCGGTAGCTCAAGAATAATAAATGCTTTTATTATATCTGCTTCCAACCATCACCTTACAGCAGTAAATGCAGAGTCTTGTTCTGTTGCCCCGTGGCTGTTGTCAGTCAAAAGCATCAACTCTGGCCCAGACTGGCTTCCTTGGAAACTCTTGGCCTATTTCTGTTTGTCTTGACTAGGGTTTTTCCAGCCTGAGGTGGCTATTTTGGTCAGATAAATACAATGTTGTTTTGGGAGCGGGGGTTGAGGAGCTAGGTGCAGATGAGATCACCTCTCAAGGCTCCTGTGCTGCAAAACAACAGGCAGCAAGACAAGACAAGAAATGCCACGAATGGAGGCGGAAAATAAAGGCTTGGAAAATTATTGACATCGCGTCCTGGATTCAGGTTGGCCCGAGGCAAGGAATCGAGAGACAACCTGTCCCGCTGTCTCTCAGAAACGTGGAGTGGAGAGATTTAGAAATATTTGTGACCACAAGCTTTGTGCAGCCGAAAAGGAAACGTGCTTAAGAGCTGCTGAGTGTATTTTAAAGCCTTCACCACATGGCAGACCAGACACAGTTTGTATGATTTGTTTTGTTTGTGTGGGGCTCTGAGACCATGGGAAAAAAGGGCTCATAATTTCAGACAGGGGTGGAGGGCGGGGGGGTTCTTGGGAAGGAGGGTCAGTCTCATATATACTTGGTGAGAGCCTCGTTCTTGCTGCCTCACTGTCTGTCTGTCTGTTGTCTGTGTTTTGACAATGGGAATGACTTGTACCGCAATTATCTTCTGATCAGTGGCGTGTGTGGTGGTGTGTGGGGTGGGTGTGTGTTGCCATGCACACTCCTGTTTGTGTGTGTGTGTGTGTGTGTGTGTGTGTGTGTGTGTGTGTGTGTGTGTGTGTGTGTGTGGGTGTCTGTGGTTTCAGCCAGGTGTGGTGGTAGTCGGACGGGTGTTTGGCTTCGCTGCCAGGTACAACACCTGCATGAGAAACCAGACAACAACAGCTGAAAACAGTGCAGTGTGTGTATGTGAGTGTATGCAGTGGTGGAAAGCAACTTAACACATTTACCCAAGTACTCAGGTATTTTAAGGTGCTTGTTCTTTAATTGAATCTTTCCATTTTCTTTTTTTTTTTGCTTCATACTAGTACTCCACAACATTTCAGAGTGAAATATTGTACTTTTTATACCACTATATGTGTCTTACAGATATAGTTAGAGTAACTTTCAAGATTAAGATTTGACATTAAAACATTTTAAGTCAATAAAACACAGAGAAATCAAAAAAAGGTATACAGATTTATGTAGCAGAACCTTTTCATCTTTTCCACCCCATTAATCATCTTATGACCTCTCATATTTATCTTGTGGCTCTTTGGAAGGGATCTAAAACTAGTCATCTCCACCATCAATGCATCCATATTAACAACATAATAATGTAATATCTGATAATATTTTAGTCTCATGGGTACTTTTCCTGTAATTTTATTTTTGATACTTAAAGTACGTTTGGATGATAGTAGTTCTGTACTTCAATGTCAATAGTTCAACATTTGGGGAAATATAACAAAATCCACCTTCTGTACCAGCCCAGTGCAGTGAGTCTTGTAGTCAGTGGCCAAGAGTTAATAATCAGGAACATGTTAATCTATGAGCTTGTAGGTGCTTGTAGACCTTTGGACAGACCCGGGCAAGCTGTTTCTCCTTGTTTCCAGTCTTTGTGCTAAGCTAAGCTAACTGGCAGCTTTATGTTGTTGTATTGGTATTTTTACTTAAGTAAAAAATCTGAATTCTTCTTCCACCACTGTGTGTGTGTGTGTGTGTGTGTGTGTGTGTGTGTATGTGTATGCATGCGACAGAGAGAGGGAAATGTATAAGAGTTAAAAAGTGCAAAAAGGTCACTTCCTGCTATTTGCATAATTTATCTGTAGTATTTTACTTGTTTATTCTGATTATACACATAGGGGGAAAAAAGCAGAAGACAAAACATAAAAGCACACAGGTGTGTGTGTGTGCGTGCGTGCGTGTAAACCCTCATGCATCTGGAGCTCCTTAAAAAGTGTGTGGGCAGAGTGGGAGTTATGCGGTAAAATGAGGTCATCATTGCTGTTGATTTATGTGACACACGCTATTACTTACACTCCTGTGACTTCACCAATGTCTCTGCTGACAGCATGAATAATACATGTCCCCACCGAAAGATGAAATCCTCCACTTTCTCCTCTTCTCATCTGCTATTTTATAAAGTTTACTTCATCATTACTGACCCATGTCAGCCTGGAGTGTGTGTGTTTGTGTGGAGCTTTGGCCCAGTTTTATTTAGATGTCGGCTCCTGTGCTGATTACCTGCCATCTTCCATCCAGTTCAACAAGTTCAGCCTTCACATCGTTAATTCATGAAATTGCACAATAGGAAGTGGGAAGGAGTGTGTACGTGTGCACTTGTGTGTGTGCGTGTTTTGTAGACACACCCTAGTTTAAAAAGAAGTGATTGACGTGGTGACATTTTAAGTTGTGATATATTGTGTAACTGTCTTCTTAACACAGGTGTGAAGCTGAATCATCAAAAAAAATGTTCCTTACGTTTTTCATTGCAGCCGAGTCACAGGAAAAGTATTGATACATCCTGCAAAACTCCATTTTGGCTTTTTTCAGAGACATGCAGTGATTTGCCTGTAGCATTGAGAAACACAACTCTCCACCAGAGAGTAATAGTCATGGATGGGTGGCAAATCACGTGCCGGATGTGCTTTTGACAGCCAGGCTCAGACAATTTTGCCCCCCGAGAAGCCCCGAGTCGAGCCGCAGGACGACAACTTCCAAAGCGAGGTCGCTGTGGTCAGCGATGAACGGGGCAAGAGCGCGGGCACCGATGGAAGGAGATTGGAGGAAGGGGGTGTGTGTGTGGGGGTGATGGGTTGGGGGACAGAGGGCAGCCGTTACTGTCAGCATCCATCAGGGAGCCCGAGGGTGACATGGGAGCAGGCAAGACAGAAAGAATAAAGGGAAGAGGAGGAGGTCAGGACGGGGAGTGAGGCCTTAACTAGTCACCCCTCAGCCCTCCAGTACACTTGTTTGCTGTCCCACACCGCCTCTTCCCCTCCCCTCCCCTCTCCATCTGTTCCCAATGCAGATGTGTAACCCTGCATCTGCTGTGTTTCACAACACGTTGTTCTTTGCAGGGCCATGCCTGTTGGTTTGCACGTTTACCACTACAAATTGTGGGCACTTGACATTACTAATGAGGTTTCAAATGTATCGCATACAGGCAGGAGGAAAGTTAAAAGACAAACCCTAAACATAGTGAATATAGATGCTTTCATGCGGGACACGAAAGGTCACTGAATGGTTTGATGAGTATAAAAACAAGACACTTTAAGCTGGAAGGAATTGTTCGACATTTTGGGAATTAGTCGTCTTGCCGAGAGTAAGCTTAGGAGAATGATACCACTCTCATGTCTGTGCAGTAAATCTGAAGCTACAGCCAACTATTCCTTTAATTTGTCACTGATCTTTACTATTGATTTGCAGTCATTTGTGTAAATAAATAAATCCAATGTTCTCAAATCCTTGAGGTCAAGCCTTCTTTAAAATGTGCCACAGAAGAAGAATTTATAAGAAGATTGTGTTAGCCTGATAATCAGATTAAATTCCAATTTAATTTCACTTCATTTAAATCGCTAAATACATGAGAGACGTGGGCTGGGAGTCAGAAGTCTGGAGCCAGGCTGTCAAGTTCATTTGAATAATTGAAACCAATAGCCTAGCAATAAAAACATAGTATTGTGAACAAATGATCTTAATGTTCCCTCCCATCCCTAAAGTCTGCTCCACTTCACCCTCAGAAATAATAACATCTTCAGGTTGACTTAGATAATAACCTGCAGTCTGACTTTGGAGACGTTGTCTGCCCACTTTTCAGACGCTAGAGGGAAAAACATGTTTTGCTGCCGATGGCCACTGCTGAGGGCTGCAGCCCAGACATAAACAGTGGCGTGGCTGGGCAGAGGAAGCAGCGAGCCTGGTGCTGCAGGTGGCAGCCACCAGTGAAACAGACAGTGGCCAGCATGTCTACTGAAACGGTGACACCCAGGTGGAAACACTCTGTGGAAACACCTGCTGGGGATCCAGCATTTATTAGACAAATCCGAACTTGTGGACCAATTCTACAATGAACACACTGTGTGTCAGGGTTTTCAAGCCTTATTATATCAAAGACTCTTCACCTCCACCCCCAGCTCACACTCTGCCAAAAATAATATCTTAGCATTAGACCATGGACCCAGTTTAATTAGATTTACAAAATCTAAGCTTTGGAACCACATCAGAGAAGACGTTGTTGTTAAATTTAACTTGGTTCAGAATTATATAACTGAATTATATAAAGTTAATGCCAGTAGTGTGAAGAGCAAAGAGCAGTCCTTAAATGTACATATTTTTCATATTGTGCTGATAATTAGGGAGTAACCTACTTACTTTCAACCAGAATATAATTGTCACTGTATACAGAGAGCCAGATACTATATGTTCACACAGTCCAGAAATGCCGTACATACTGTATGTTGACGTAACTGAAATTTTAATGTGAAACGAGGAGGGAGGAGACAATTTAGGGGGGGAAAAAGACAATTAAAGGAGCGGTTTGACATTTTGAGAAATATTTTCGTTCTTGCCGAGAGTTACACGATCAATACCACCAGCCAGGAAGAGAGTGGTATCAGTCTTCTTATCTAGCGCTCGGCAAGATAAGCGTGTTTCCCAAAATATCGAACTTCCTCTAGATAAAGATGAAAAAGGACAGTGGGGGAATATGTTATCTACTGAGTGGGTAAAACACAGACTTATGATCATTGTAGACACACACACACACACACACACTTAACCAGCCCTCAGAAACAAGTCTTTTCACTGCCATCTATCTTGATAACATTAGGCTGTCAGACAGACCATTAACAAACAGCTGATTCATTCTGGGTCAGACAATACTGATAAAGTGGTCTTGTTTAAACAAAGTCAGTACAGCAGACAACCAAAAGGATACTGTGTATGTGTGTGTGTGTGTGTGTGTGTGTGACAGAGAGAGAGGACCAGCTTGTAACAAACAGGGCTGATAGACAGATACACACACACACGACCGGCGAGAACCAGACAGACAGGTCTTCATGAAGCCAGGTGTGTAAGAAAGGGAGTGCCTGGAACACACACACACACACACACACACACACCAGACAAAAACAAATGTGAAAGTACAGGGTTGCAGTTGGCATAATAAACACTGAGTGGAGTCACGTGTGTGTTTACTCAGTTAAAAAGAGCACGTTAGATCTTGTTTTTTGTATAATGTTGAGTGTATTTCTCACTCAACAAACACATTTAAACAAATATTGTTGCGGCCATATTGATGACTTGTTTTCATGTGTGAGAGTATGTATGTACTGGCATAACTGTGTATGTGAGTTAATCTTTTTCATGGGTGTGTGTGTTTTCCTCAGAAGAAACTTCCTGTTTTTTTTCCTTTTGTGTGGAAACAAGATAACAACAGCTAAATGTGTTTTCATTCTGTTTAAAAAAGATGTACATTTTTCTCCATTTGTATTTTCATATTGTTTTCAACTTTAAGGGATATGAGTGTTTTGGTGTAATTTGTCCATCCTGTGTTTGTTTTTATAGTGTATTTTTAACAATACAGCTGTTTTTCACTTTCCAGTGACCCACTCCTGCATCATGAACATCATAGAGAAACCATCTATGGCTCTTTTCTAGAACACTTACAGAGTTTTGAGATTCTGTTAAACTATATTTTTATGACATACTGTCTTTGAATGTAGCTTTATTCTCTGTCATCCATCAGAGTTGATTACCGGTTTGTATTAACGTCGCACTGACAAAATGTGACTCTTTAAAGTTTCATACAACTTATACTCATATATTTATAGTTTTGGCCATTGTTCCCATTGGTAATAATAACACTGTAGTCTCTCTACTCTTAACCCAGGTTTCTGTGACGTCACTTAAATTTCAGCAGTGACAATCAGTTCGATGCTTAGATAGAAGATAAAACAAAGTCAAACAATGATATGAATCTGTCTCCCACAGTTTTAAGTCCAACTTCTTGGTTTAACTTTGACCCACAGAACTTACAGTAGATTTTAACGTACACGGTTTTACTGTGCAGTGACAGGGTATTACTGACATCTTAGTTGTGCTACCTCAAAATAAAGTGGTTCAGATGATGTGGCTAAACTTTTAGCACATTTTCAACATGTCTGACTGCTAGTGTTTCTTTCCCTGTTGGACTTTGAATATCAGCAGTTACCCTTGTGAGTACAATGTTATCATAGCCAATAAAAATGATGGTAAAAACGACAAAAGAAGACCTAAGGTGTAATAAACCAGAAGTTTCCTTTAGTTATAGGGGTTTTATAGGTATGAGTTGCCTATTCTAAAAAACTATTGCTTCAAGAAGTTTGATTCATGTGATGAGCTGAAACTGATTGGGATGGAGCAGAAATCTCATTCTGTGAGACTGCAGCTCAGAAACTACAGCAGTAGGAGGAAGCTTTCACAACAGATGTTCAGGCAGTGCTATCTAACAGGAATCTGCAGAGTTGTGTGTGTGTGTGTGTGTGTGTGTGTGTGTGTGTTGTGGCCGTGTGATCTGCGTCTCTTTCATAACAGAGTAAACATTTGCAGGTTTCAGATGAGGCAGATACCAAGAAACCTGTCTGTTAAAGTTTCTTTTCTTCCCACATTTTTGTTTCTCTGTTTGGTTTAATTCGCTTTTTTTTCCCTTTCAGGAGTGCATTTCTTTTCCACAAAGTCCCACAAACTGAAAGTACACAGAGGAAAATACTTTTTACAGTTTGAGTGTGAAATGTGAAAACACACATGTGCACATACTTGTAAACACGCGTTACCATGGGATAAATATGGTTAGATCATTTGTGAAGCACTGCGGAGCAACTCTGAGTCTTAAATTAGATTGTTTCGGTAAGCCTGCCTGCTGACCTCAGTGCTCCTGGTTCCAGAGAAAAACGCAGAGAACACAATTCTTTGAAAATCCTCCCCCACACTTGTGTTTTCACACTTAATGTCAAAAACATAAACCACATTTCCCCTGAAGCCAGCGCAAAGACTGGAATGGGTTGACCTTTGTGAAAACTGGCTCTTGGAGACAGGAAATAGAGAGCTCCAATACAAAACTAGCTACAAGCGGCCACACATACTCTCTATTGCTTGATCTTGCATTGTATGCACTGCTGGCCTTTGATGCTGGTCAAGTGATAATTAGGGGAATTACAGTATTTCTGGGTCACTGAAACTGGTAATGACTCAGTCAAACATACAAACAAACATGCACACTAACTCGTGGATCTTTGTGGAAACATCAGAGAGTGAGATCACGCACCTGACAGGAAGAATAAACATTCTTCCTTCATATCCTCTTCTTTAGACCATGAATGTGTTTTTATTGCATCAGGTCATGGTTTTTATGCTAATATGATTCTGAGATACCCAACATTGTATACAAAATTTCACAATGTGCCGTATCTATTGTCAAGCTAATTGCATTGTGTTTTGGTGATTACCTACTAATCCCCTGCCCTGTGAATGACTGTTCAGCAGCGAATGTGCCCGAGTCAGCAGGATGCCATCTTTGACTGTGGCGAGGAGCCAGAGCACTTAAGCCTGCAGCACCTCTCCATATTGTTCTGTCTGCCACACAACAAAACCAGGGCCTCCGCTGCGAAATACAGCCAAGAGCTGCACTGAGCTGTGGACGGACGGGGCAGGTCAGGGGGCTGTTGATGTTCAAGTCGGACAATCACGCAAACATTTATTTGGTTATATTCGGGTTGGCGTTGTGATATATCTGGAATAATGACCAGCAATAAGGAGGCCAGACTGTTTGATACCATAACAACAGTTGCCCCAGAGGTGAGTTAGTGCCCGTCCAGACTCTTTGAATTATCTGAAGTTCTATTTTTATTGTTGTTGTTTGGGCATTTCATTTCGTTGTGTTAAAGTGATTTGGTGCTACAGGACACACAGGATGATGATACAAGGTCCAGACAGGAACAAGAGGAGAAACTGATCCTGACAGCCTGGCAAAGTATGGTGAGTACACGAGGAAAGAAACTCCTTATAATTACAATATTTTGATTAAGTACTGTTTATCAGAAGTACATGACTGTTAAAAAGATTAGTCTGCATGTAACAAGATCTGGCGTTGTATAGTTCAATGAAATGCACATGCTAAATCATGGTAAATCAAACACTGTAGTCCACAAACGGTTACGTAGATGAAACAATATCTGGTTTTGTTACATTTAATTGTGTTGATATATGTAAAGTGTTGCTTTTGTTAGATTGTGGACAGCCAAATGCCTTTACTGATACAAAAAATATATTATTTTACAAGCAGCGAGCTTTAGCAGGAGAGCAGATTGTTCACATTTGTTCACACATCCAAGCCACTTGGGGTCTTGTTTTACCCATGCACTCCTTACAGTGACACCTCCTTACAGTGCTATTTGCTTACTCGTGGAGCTGATATGGCTGATGTCTAAATGTTAGCTTATGTTGGTATGTGTCATGTCAGTATTATGTTTCCACTAATAGCTGATGGTTGTTCTTGCCTCTTGCAGTCCTCAGCTCTGCAGCAGCACAGTCTGTGTAAGGACCCCAGAGCTCCAGGCCCAGCTCAGTCTTTTCTGTCCAAACAGAGGCAGTCCACCCAGGCCAAGAGGGCGCGTTCCCCCCGGCTGTGGCCCAGGTAGGAGACTCCATCCACAGGAAGAACTGGAGGAGTGCAGCCCGCACAAGCAGCATGGAAATCAAGATTGTGGAAGAAGGTGTGCATTTTCTGTCATTTCTTTCGTTGACTGAGGACTTCACTGTCTGTGCTCTGTTTGGTTTGCTGCTATCACCCCCTGCTGGTCAATGTTGGTACTGGAGTGATATTTAATGTAATTAAACTAAATAGTAAGTGTCATAGATTACTGTTTTTATCTGTATTATAACTAAACGTGTGCTTGTCAGCATTCACCAGATTGTCTGCTTCATTCTTCAGTGTATTATATATTCACATTTATTTTTGTAGGGAAGATACAATTTCCATTAGAAATAATACACAACAATTAATTTTGTCATCAATGTGAAACAGTTATGTCATTTAATATTTGTTTATATTAAGTTTCTGAAAATATACACAATGGTGCATTAGAAATCATTCTATTTACAAGGATATTTATTTTTATTAATCAAAAATCAATCAATAAATCAATCAAACTAAAGTGAACAAACTTTGTCTTACTTTCAGCACCATTTTCTGTTTGGTTAATGCTACATGCTAGTACAGGCGTCAATAGAAGCAGGCAATATATTCATATTCTGCAATATAATGTGCAAACAACTGGAACACCACAAAATGTTTTTTTCTTTAAACACAGTTTGAGAAAGTTGATCCCTTTAGTACACAGGTAGCTTTGACATGTTTAGCCTAGCTTAGCACAAAGACTGAAAGTAGGGAGACACATGTAGCCCAGCTCTGCCAGTGGAGCCACTCCAAAGCTCTCTCATTATGTTTTATAAATCAAAGGCATTTAAGGAGCAGCTAGCTCAATTACTAAGAAGCTAGCTGACTCATGAGGTCCTGTTTCATGGTGAAGTTGCCTGCTTCATAATCTTCCACAACTCTGAACTAAACCCGGGTGACACTTGGATACACTGGTGAATAGTTTGCTAGCTACCAAGACACAACATGTATACAAGACACTTTTGGAGTTGCTTCTTCCTCCTTCCTCTCCCCCTGCCTCCAGTCTCTCTGCTAAGCTAAGCTAAGCTAAACATGTGATGATACTTGTTTAGCACAAACAAAATGTAATGTGTGTATTAAATACAATGATTAGATTTTTTATTTTTCTTCTCACACACTGAGTAAGACCATGAATCTTCCAAAATGTATTGCTAGTACTGCCTTCAAACAGTAAACTTTCCTCCCAGGTCCCAGATATTGTGCAGTTCACAGGTCACTTTCAAACATCATCAGTAAGGTGGGAGGATCTTTTGGAAATATAAGGAGCTACTGCTTTCTTTAACAAAATCTGGGAGAATATATTTATTATATATTTATAACAATCTTTTATTTCTTGAATTGCTTGTTTTAATTTCCAAAATCTGATAACTCTCAGCTCCAATAGTGCTGCAGATTCAAAGTAAATGCTGAAGCACGGTTCCATATCCATGGCTAGTTTTACTTGAGAAAACTGAATCGGGCTTTATGGTTTTATACAGTCAAAAGTTCGCGGGAGCATCGCAGCCTATTGTCCACCTAAGACCCAGTGAGCTCTGATCCCATGCTCACACTGCGGAAACGCTGAGGTTCGATGTAAGACGGCACAGCGAGGAAGGACATTTTGTTTCCACCAAAAGGAGGTTTGGGAATGGCGGGCCCAGGCCTGTTCTGGTTGATAGCTGGCTGGGAGCTGCAGTGCTCCAGGCTGGAGTGGACAGCCGGGTGAAACAGGAAGGCGGAGGGGTGACAGGAGGTGATGGGAAAGGTGGAGTCTGGTCGAGTGGACGTGTCTCTTAAGGACAGGGGGGAAGGAGGAAGCAGGGACACAGGAGCTTGGGTCTTCCCCATTGTACTCTCTGCTTTCCGTCTTTCCTCCCCCATCTGCCACTCTTCATCACTCTTCCCCTCCACTCCACTCACCACCTTCTTCTCACTGCCGGCAGGGAGCCCTCCTCGCCTCTCCTGTTCCGCCCCAAACTGAATCTCCAGCAGAGGTGTTCTAGTGCTCTTCTCCTCCCTGAAACTGCAAATGGTGCTCTGGGTTTCCTGCCCCAGCCCTGACGGCAGAGACCCACCTTTACCTATTTTACAACTGTCATCGTCGTCTTCATCGCTCGTGCCTTGGTCAATGCTGGGGGAGTGGCGTAGCCTCTGGAGTTGCGCTGAGGTGCGACGGAAAGCCCCTCCCATGAGGCCAGTCGGGGAGGGGGCCGCGTTGAGTAGGCGGTTGAACAGGGCCATGTTGGGGTGACGACTGCCTGACTCCTCCAGATTCTCAGCAATGTCCTCCAGAGGCTGGAAGTGCATCTCCTCTTTAGGGATCCTGTCAAGAGAGATGTCGTGGTGATTTACATTCAGTTTTTCTGAAAGCACCATACTTAACACTTGTTGTGTTTGGACATTTTTACTCTTTCTCAGCCCTGTTTGCATCACACTAATTCTTGGATTAAGGCAGAATACTTTCACTTTCAACACCCAGATTTTCCCACCCTGCAGGGGTATTCAAACTGAAAGTGTCACAGTCACCAACTGAGCACACATCGAATGAGAAGGTAAAATCCGGACACTCACGCCATGTCAAAAGTAGACCCCTGGAAGGAGGGTTTGCGGAGGACAAAGAGAGTGGCGGCAGTGTAGGGGGGTCTGGGGTTGGAGTCATTCCAGTAGCGATCTCTCTCCATCGTCGGCAGATCTCCATACATCTCGTCCACAGCCATCATGGACACCTGCAGAGCAAAATGCACACACACACACACACACACACTGGTAAAGTATTCTCAATAAAGAGCATAGGACAAGTCCCATTGCAGTTAGACATGATGGTCAAGTTAAAATGGTCAACAAGGTTGAGCAGCATCTAGTAATATAGCCTCTGTTTTCCCATGTGGGAACAGCCAGCAACACTTTCAAACAAACAAAGATACTGAGATATTATAAAGAATACTAAGTGTAACTTTGTGAAAAAGCATTAACGTAGGGAAACCTGGAAATTTCTGTCTATCAGCCAGTTGGTCTCAAAGTCATCGTCATCTTCTCCAAAAGGGTTGATCAGCTGCTCTGCAACCTTGAGGACATAACAGCAAATATAAACAAGCTAAGCGCATGAATCATTGATATTGTTTAATCTTCATATTGTGGTGAAGTAGCAAAACATATGATATGTGACCCTCTTTCTGACCTTGAGCCACCCAGCATAAAAGAAGAACTGCAGCAGGGTGAAGATGGGCACGTAGAGGTCGAGGTCATGACCTGGATAGCCTTGATTGGGGTCAAGGAACTGGCGACCAATCAGACACACCAGGAAAAAACTGTACACTGCCAAGGTCACCACCTGTGGGAAACACAGAGGTAATTGGTCACAAGTAATTTCTGTCTTTAAATTTTTTTTAATTAATTAATTTCTTTCATATTTTTATTCATCAACTCCACAGTTTTTTGCGCAGACATCAAGCTGTAGTCCAAGTTTCACTGTTTCAAGATCAGAACAGCGTTCGTGCATTTTATCTATAAAAAGGTGATTGAAAAAACATCAAAATGACCACATGTTTATGGTATGTAATGCAAGAAGTTAGTAAAGAATAATTTTGTTATTTAGCTCAGTGATTCTTAAGTAATGGATAGCTATTTTATAGAAATATAGATCGAACTTATAACAATTAAAGAGTGTAAAACCTCATAGGTTTCAGTTTGTTGTCTTGCCAAACACAAGTGCAGCCAATTACCTTAACAAGAGTATTTTATTCAGGTGTGCCACGGACCAGGTGTTGCGCACGCTGGCTCTTTACAGGGACAATTAAATGAAACTATTATATGTTATTAATGTCATTAGTTACATCCATGCTTTTCCTGCTAGTACAAGTCAAATGCCTGCTGTGAAAAAGGTCAGCCTAATAGAGTTGATGTGTTTGACAGGACTACAGGACTGCAGAAGCGGACGGATTTATATCAGGGTATGTGCACATAGTAGCTGTGATTTTAAAAAAGTTGTTTTTTACAGCAGACATTTGTCTTGCTATAGTAGGAAAATAATATAGTTAAAATAAAATAACACTTCTTCAGGATCAATGTAGAAAACTGACTAAACGTTAGACAAAGGCCTCAAGAAAAAAACCCATACAACTGTAAAACGAGTGTGTCGCATGAAAACCAGAATGTGAGGATGTGGGTGTGATGAAATAAGGTGTCAAAATGATGCAACCTCCCCAGCAGCATAGCACTTACCTGAGTGTAGACTAGGGGCACACTGATCATGTCATAATGAAACAGCATGCTGCACCTGCCTCTGAATGCGTTCAGCTCCTGTTCAAATGGAGAGAGACTTGCTGAGGTTACAGTATTTTTCCTGACTCCTGACTCTGTCTTTATGAATATACACAAGAACTGTAGTCCCACGCCATTCGTGAGTTTGTGTAATGGTGTGTGTGTGTGTGTGTGTGTGTGTGTGTGCGTGTGCGTGTAATGCTGCACCTCCAGCAGTAGTTTGAGTGTGTGATCGTCTTTGATCCTGCCCTCGTGGCGGGCAACAGCCGTCAGGTTGGTGAACCAAACGCAAGGGATCCAGTATTTGTTATACGGAGAGTGGAGACCCTCGAACTTCTTCCTTTCCTCTCTTGACATAAATCCTGCACAGGCGGGATGAGGGATCAATACATAGTCTTACATAGTAAGTGAGGAACTAATGTGTCAAGAAAAGACACTATAGCTCCATTGGTTAAAGAAATAGCATATTAAAATTAATTATTACTGACAACTCTTACAACTCTTCAAAACAATGTCATGGTGTAAATCAAACTTTGATGCCACACAGTTTATTTAGAGAACGCTGAAGAGAGCAGTGTCTCATGATCTCGTAACAGACCTGATAAACTTGTATTAATCACCAGGGAATTTCAGGATGTGCCTGTCCTTGTGATTACTGCTGCTCTCACTGGCGTAGAGAACGTACAGGAGAGGAAACACACACATCATGACGTGAGTGCGTGACTGATAGATAGTCATATAAAACTAAAATAGTGGTTGTATTGTGTAAGAGCATTTCTTTACAATTTATTTCAAGTTTTGTTCATTTAAAACTTCTTTGGATAATTGTATAAGCTCCTATCTAACTCGCTGCAAAATCACAGTGGGTGTTGTTGGCTGAGGATGGAACCCACCCCCCACCCCCCAGCACCACCCCTGTCCTTGTACCTACTCACCAGCCTCCACCACGTGGTCCATGGTGGGGAAACGTTTGAATACGGCCGTGCTGACAGAGCGGAGGATGAGCAGGGCCGAGAGACTGGCATAACGCATCAGGGTTCGTCTCAGCAGGCGGCCTCGCTCGTCGCTCCCCTGGAGGCCCCCCGACAGGACGCACATGAGCCTGTCGGGGAGCGGGATGCTGGTGTACTGGCTCCACCACCGGTTCACCACCAGGGTCACGTAGAAACCTGCAAACAGCAGGTAGAAAACTAGTTTCTATCAAGCACTATCTTCCGGGTTCCCTAGTGGAGTCCAGGAACCCCAGAAAAATTTATTTTTGGCTTTACTGTAATTTCAGCTATGGAGCGCAAGTCAAAACTGTCAGATAATCTTGAGTTATCACATGCTGTATACGTAAACTGTAGCAAGGCTTTAAGCGGATTTACATGCACAAAAGAAAAAAGTAAAGTGAATGAAAAAAGATGAATAACCTTACAGCACATAGTGCAGAAAAGAGACTGAGGTTACGTTGGTATCACATGTCTTTTGAAGGGATCCTTGCTAACATGCATATTCATAGAAATGTTTATTTCACATTTACACAATCAATATTCTGATATATTAAAACATAATGTTCAAATCCAACAGAGGTCTTGAGGTCTAGAGCTGGGGGTCCTTCACGTGGAAAACCTATAAGAAGTTGTCGTAAATTTCTGGTGGCTCACTTTTGCGTTATTTATAAAATCATCCAAAAATCAAAGATGCACACTTCACACCTCTTCTGTTTCCCCCAAATCATCAGTGCTTACCCAGTACGAAGGACATAGGGATGAGGCTGGCGTAGTGGTTGCAGTAAATGGCCAGCTTTTCAAAATACCTCTTCTGATCATCATACAGGAAAAATCTAAAAGGGTGAAAAGTGACATCACATTTTGTCTTTTGCGAATGGAAAGCACTGAGGAACGTGTCAGCAGCCAACCTGTCCTACAGCCGTCCTTACTGCCTTACCTGTAAGTGATGCTGATGGCGGTGTACATGGCAAAGAAAGCCAGGAACTCTTTATATAACACCTTGTAGATGCTGCCCTTCCAGGCCAAAAGCAGCTTGGAGAAGCCGCAGAAACGGGCGTTCGCAACTCTGGCTGTGTAGGTGACCGTCATTGGGTGACAGCCAGATCACAGGTCCTCGGTGAAAGAGCTGCACGAAAGAAGCAACCGGCTTTAGAATTACACCTGCAGTGGGAACAAACGCGCTCACGTAACAAGTTCAGGTGGGTCAGAGGCCATGAAGAGAGGTCCAAATCGTTCACATAAGAATCTAAACAACTCTTGAAAACTTTATTCCCTTCATATTCTCATTCCTATCCTCATTCCTTTATCAAACTAAACTAAATGAACAGAATATTTAGTTATTTCTACTGTATTTACTTTTGAAAGAATATTTTCTTACCTTAAATGTTTTTTTTGTTCTTGATGAACGTGCCGATTGTTCAGCGCATGTCTGTGCGTAATTGGCACCACCGGAGAAGTGAATTCATATTTTCGCCTAACAGCATAGCCCTCCTCGTGCCGCTCTCTGCGCTTGCCAGTGGTGTTTCTTCAAAGAGCTCATAACCCTGATATCCCCTGGCGTCAACTCGGTCAACTCGAGGCTCGCTCGGCTGCATGGCAGTAATCCTCGGAGCCTCCTCGGAGCGTCCAGTGGTCACTACGCCCCGGGGTAAATCCCAAAAACGAGGAGGAGGAGCTCGTTAGCGCGGCCCCCGACCGGGAGAGAGCGGCTCGCTGATGGACCACAAGCGACAGGCCGCAGCGCCGGGGCACAAGGAGCGCACAGGACCGGACAGCACAATAGGGAATTATGAAACAGGAGCAAGTGGAGCATGGCAAACTTTCGTGTTAAGTGATATGAAAACAACAACCAAATGTGCCGGTTGTAGGTTTATAATTAACCGTGTCGCGGCTTAAACGTCAACAACACAGTATATACCTATTTGCCGCAGTGTGGAGAGAAGATGCGTCTTGTTGCACTTGTTCTCATTCATCCTTTCAAAGTTCATCTTTTTCTTGGAACAAGAGAAAAAGAAATCCCAGTGGGGTGTAATAATCCCACTTGTTCTCCATGCAATTTCCCATCAAGACATTCTTTTTTTAAAATTATTATTCAAGGAAATCGTTTTTTACCAAACAACTAAACGAGTAAATGGCTTGGATATGAGCTGTGACACGCTGTCCATGTGATGCTCATGCAGGGGTGGAATGTAACTAAGTACATTTACTCTAGTACTGTTAGGCTGCTTAAGTACAACTGTGGGACACTTTACTTGAGTGTTTTCATTTTATGGTACTTCAATACTTACTCCACTACAGGTAAATATTTCACTTTTTATTATTTATTTGACAGCTTTAGTTTTTAGTTACTTTACAGTAAAACACAATACAATACACAGTTATAGATTAACACCGTGGTTACCAGCCTTTTTGGCTTGTGAGTACCACCAGAGACATGTCGCCTCTACTCAAATAGTTTAAATTCGAAAGAACGTTGGAGGCTTTAAGAGCTAAAATTCAAATATTTCACACACAAACACACAGAAGAAAAGATTACAATATTGTGTAGCAGAACTTACTTTATTTGTTTTCTTCCTCATTAATAATCTCAACACCCCTCAGATTTAACTTATTACTCTTTGGAGGGGGTCTGACCCCTAGGTTGGGAACCACTGGATAAAATATCTCAATACTATATTATATAAAGCATTAACTAATAATATTTCTGTAGGCCTACTTTTACTTGACTGCGGGACTTTTGACGTCTGGTGGAGTACTTTTACAGTGTTGTATTGGCACTTTTATGTGTTAAAAGATTGTAATACTTCCACCAGTGTGCTCATGAGGTCTACAAAAATCTTAAAAGGGATATTTTGTGTCGTTTAGTTTGGCAGTGATGCGTCTTCTTGCTTAATGAAAGTGAGCCTCTCCTTTTTGTTGCTCCTGAACTGTGGTTATTGGAGGTTAACCGGGGCTTCGTGCTCTGTCAGAGGCAACCTGGTCAGTTTAAGTCTGAGCACTCTTAATGAACATTTGCTACCAGCTACGCGTTAAAGAAGCAGTGCGCAGATCAAAAGAATGACCACAAAAGGCTCTCATCTGAAGCAAGTTTGTTTTAATTAACACTCGCAACATAATTTAAAGAAAATCTAAAGAAAACAGATTCTTATGGACTCAAAAGCATTCGGTGACAGAGGGGGGGGGGGGCGGGGGGGATAACTATGCTTTTCCTTGAGGATGCATTAACCTCTCATCTATATCTTTCTGTTGGAAAACAAAGGAGCATCAGGCGAGCCAATCAGAGGGCACAGATGCTTTGATTCCATTGTAACAACTCACCATTCATTTGTTCAACATTCGATATATTTTGAATTGACAATGCACTAAATAAGGCTACTCATGTATTTCATTGGTGTTCCCATATCGTTCTCAGTAAACAGGACGGACACTAAGTGTTTGATGAGCTGCATGTGCAATGTTTGGAAAGCTGGGAGCGGGAGTTCAGCTGTGTCACCAACACAGCCCTTGACACATCAAGCGTCTCATAAAACCGGTGCCGTCTCCAACCACATACCACCTGAAGCAACCACAGTGGTCTAAAAGATTTAACAGAGGCCGTTAAGACTGTCCAGTTCAAACAATAAACAGCCATATATGGATATAAAGCTCCCAACATGACTCGATTCAAAATCAATGTCCCATTAACTGCAATTACACCAGGATCACAAGGCGAGGTGAGGTCTAATGATTTGACAAATGAAAAAAGACGCACTACAGACTGCTCTGTTTTTGCAATAACAAGGGTGGTCTTGGTCAAGAACAAACATTACTGAAGACCACAGACCATTTTGGTTGTGTTTTTATTTTTTTTTAAATAGCTACCTGTCTTTTTTCATTGCCCTGCCGTCACCCTGAATCTGTACAAATCCTGATGTAGATTCCCGATGCGTGAGAGAAATATGTGTGAAATTTTTAGTCGAAAGTCAAACTGGAGAACAGACACAGCCACCGAACCACGCAGAATAAACAAGGCGTAAACGTTCAAGCATTTGAAAGCCGTTTTATCCTGGAATACACCGCACCGTCACTGGAAACACTTTCACAACTGAGGATGGACACTGCGCAGGGGTGGAGATGGAGGGGAAGTCCTTTTTGTTGAGAAATAGTTAAATGCTTCGAGTACAACTGCCACACAGAGGATATAAAGGAAAGAGAAGGTGTACTGAGAGTAAGGCAGAACAAATCTGTCTTATCTCAACGACAATATAGCAGGGTATGCATGTTTGTGATTTCATCAGCTCCCCTTCAGTAAGGGCACGTGTCTCGCTGTAGCAGTGCTCTGCTTTGGATGACAGGCTCAGGACTCAGTGGATCAATTTGAGGCTGTTACTGTGGGGTTTGAGGCTGGCGGGGGGGAGGTGTGGTCTGTAGGAGGGAGAGGGGAGGTCCTGCAGGGAGGGAGATCACTTATTTGGGGGTTTGTAGGGTTCCAGAAGTTGCTTTGAGAACGTGTTGACCTTGTCAGCACCACGGACTTCGTGGGGCAGCAGCGGTAACTTGACTATGTGGAAATCTTCATAGAGGTCCTCCATCTGCAGGGAGGAGACAGACCTTTGATGAGGACAATGACCTGTGACACTTGGATGCAAAACTACGCAGCTTTTTCACAAGCAAGACAAACTACTGACTCGTACCTGGTCTAAATACTTTGACTGAATTTTATGCCGGGCTTCACACATTTTACACGGCCTGTCCGAGTCGGGGAAAACCAGCTGGTTGACGATGATGTTGTGCGTGTCGATGCGGCACTTGGCCAGCTCCTGGATCAGCCGCTCCGTCTCATACAGGGAGAGGAACTCGGCGATACACACACAGATGAAGGTGGTCTGTTCCTGGTGGACGTGAGGGAGAAGAGTTACAGCACGCATGCAGAAAGCTTCAAATACGACCAGTTCGAAATGCTCGTCTTAAAGTGTGTCAACTTCAGAATATATCAAGATGCAATAGAAACATGTTGTAGCATAATGCCTGAAACTGTCTACTAAAAACAGACTACCTATTATCTGAGAAAAGGTGTTTAACTTGACTTTAGTTGCAACACAGCCACGCTGTACACACACACACACAGTGTAGGGATGTCTGTGTGCCCAGAGTGACACAAAGCAACATGCCACAGCGAGGAGAACGTTTGCAGTGGAAATGGCTTTGCTAAAAACAAAATGCTAAATTGGTCTGCCGATACTGAAAAGAATAAACGTGTCCTTTCTCCCACCTGCTTCATGTCATCTTCACTATCAACAATCATAAATCGCCCCCAAACCAATCACAGCTCCAGAAGCACTCACAACATCGCCCGTAAGATTTTTATATTTTGTTTTGACGAGTCAAAATCACGTTGTATTTTCCTCAAATGTAAACCCAAACAATGCAACACGTATTATCATGTACTAACAGCAATGTACTCGGTTTAGAAGTGCAACCGGAGTGACTTACAGGGTCTTTGAACTGCTCACTGACTGAGCGGATGACTGGCAGGGTCTCCTCGAGTTTAGAGGCCAGCTGGTCTGCGTTCATGTCACCCAGACCGAGCATGTTACACATCTACAGGAAGAAGAGGGAAAAAGAGAAAAGATGTATATAAAAAAAGGATTAAATCACAATATTTCATGTATAATATGTCCAAATAAATAAAAACAACTTTGAATGCAAAATTAGGTAAAATTATAATAACTAGAATATTTGCATCATCTTTACTTCAGGTATAACAGCAGTTTTATTGAACTTTTACAGACAACTAAGCTCACATAAAGACATTTAAATGACTACAATCAATGAGTGGATCTGCTCGTCCCTCCTCACCTGGGAGATGAAAGGGCTGATCTGGTTCTTTATCTGCATGAGGCGGCCCAGACCACGCTCCACAATAGTGGGAAAGTTGAGCAGCCGCAGTGTGTGACCGGTAGGGGCAGTGTCAAAGACCACCACTGAGAAGTTCATTCCTTTCACTAACCTGGACAGTAGTGAGGAGTTAGTGTAACACCAGCTACTACATGCAACTCTGGGTCAGCAATAACTTGAAGAAATGCGCCTTACCTCATGACCTCCGCATAGCTCATGGCCTCGTCGATGCCAGGGAAAGCGCTCATGGCCTCCTGCATCATCTTCTTACCCATGCTGAGCATGTTGTCCTCCTCGAAGAACTCATCGGGCAGCTCTGCCACACCCAGGCTCGGGTCAATCTCCTGCACTCACACAAAAACAAATCATCAACTCGCTGCAAACTGAGGGCCTGGGCAACTGCAAAGGATTTTAGGTCCTCCAGCAATTTAGTTTGCTACACAATGATGGTTTGTGCTCGAGACTTAGATGTAGAACTGACTAGCCTCATGACGCTGAAGAGATAGTGACCTCGTGCACTAAATTTCATTTTTTCCCAAAACAGCATAAATAGACCTCTTTGTTAACAATTGTAGCTATGTTTCTATCCACTAGTCAAACTCATTTTAGAAGACTTCTGGAGAGCGGCAAACAACTAAAATGTGAATTAGATGTGACATTTTGACATGTTACAGTAGTAAAGGACAGGTGTAAATAACAAAATGAATGCGAAAATGAGTGAGACACACACACACCCCTTGTGTTATTAGTTACACCTGTGTTTTTCCGCCATGCCGTGTCAAAATGTCTTCTGGAACAGGTGAAAACAACTATTATCGGAAACACATATTCTCCGCAAAACTAGATGTATATGAAAATGTCCAGCTTCCACAAAACCAGATTGTGACATTTGCATTCATACTTCGATCTCTGCCTGTGCACGGGTGCTCAAAGCTTTCTTGAAACAGTGCAACTTACCATCGCAAAGAGGTTGTCATAGCCCTTGACCTTCGTGGGCACCTTTGAGAACTTCTGGTCAAACGCATCGGAGATGTTATGAGCGGGGTCGGTGGAGATGATGAGGACACTCTCCCTGACAGCAGCAAGCTGGACAGCCAAACTACAGCTAGAAAAATCACACAGGATAGCTTTGTACAGAGAAGAGCAACACTTATAAAGCTGGGCATTATGTTTATATATGTAGTATGGATAACGCAATTTCACTTAAAATATTATGAGTCTTAAAAGCTGCACTAACTGAGCAAGCCATGTGATACATTTTCTGGACTTGCATGTTATGAGTGCTTCTAACTGCGTGGCCATCAGATCCTCAGGGCTTCGATTTATTCTTAAGCCTTTGTGTTCGTAAATATCGTCTGAATCGTCATATCCCAAACATAATGCCACACTAACACTATCAACCAGGTCAAAACATGATGTTTGATTTTGTGGGAATTACCTAGTAACGCGTCAGCTTTTATGCAGACCTGACAGCTAACGCTAGCTAGCAAGTGTATTCTTTAACCCCGGGTAAAGTTAGTTGTCCATTAGTTTAGTTTCAAGCTAACACCAAGTTAGCCATTAAATAAACACATGTTAGAAGTTGATCCTGTTAAATTAGAAGAGTAACGAGAGAACAAGCATGTTGTCGGTGTAATGCTGCACCGCGATTGTTAATTTATGAAGAATACATGTGTCAACTGGCTAACGTTAGCTAATGACAGTGCTTGATAGCAGTCGGCAAATTGACAACTGGCGTCAACGCAAATTTAGCTTAGCATAACTGATTTAAAATGTAACAGTAGAGATGATGCTAGCGCGTCTTAAGCTAGTAAGCTAACCCTTATAAGTTTCTTGTTATGGACGCGCTCACATTTTATTCGTTGACTGAGAGTGACCCACGTCACTTTATATTAGTGGCTAATCTATTCTAGCTAACGTTATGTTAGCTAGCGACCTGGGCTGAGTCAATATCAGGAGGATAATGAGCATTTCCCTTCCACTCACCTACATGTCGTTTTACCAACACCGCCCTTTCCACCCACAAATATCCATTTCAAAGATTTCTGCTCGATGATATTCTTCAGTGTTGGTTCTAACGGCTCCACATCAGGCGCATCTTCAAATTCGTCTTCCAATGAAGCTGCCATCTTGTCTGTGTACAGTCCAACGTACAGCTGAGGTGGGCTGTACCGACACTGGTGCCTTCACTGCCGCTCGGACAAAGTCTAATTATAAGTCTATGCAAATTGGGAGAAGTTGAAATACTGACAAAAAGAGATAAGTAACAAAAGTCAAAAGTCATTTTATGGTAGACGTGGGAGTATGTTTGATATCAAAGAGATGTCAGATTTCTCCCATAGAGATACAAACATAACCTATAGGGGTAAAAGTTTTAAAGCTGATGAGGCTTACCTTCTTCTAAAAGAACATTTTATTTAAAAAACATACAGAAACACATTCACGGCTGACAAATGGTTTATTTAAATGATATTTTCATTTATTCCAAGCACAGATAACAAATGAAAGGAAAAATACAACAATTATTTTAAACTTTCAATTAAAATAGGATGTAAATCATCATGTAAATCAATAATGATTAAATAGACACAATCTTAACTTCAGCCTGTGGCTTTATTCATGTCATATGAGAAAGATAAAGTACGGACTTGAATGCACTATTAATCACACCAGCTTCCTGTGTTTAAAACCCAGGATCTCCCATCTTTGATAGACACAATTTATTCAGCATCCCATTTTCTGCAGTTAAACATCTTTAGTTGCAAGTATGCCATTAATAAAAATACAAAATGTTGCAAATAAAATGTTGTATTTTCACTCCCAGAATGGCCCACCAGGAGGCCTATATCTCAAATTTTGTATTTTAGGTTGACATTGTAATGTTTATTTGATGTAAAGCATAACATTGTATATCACACTCAAGTTTACCCGTGCTAGCTGTGAAAATGTGAAAGAGAGGTGAAAAGGCTGCAGTGTACTAAAACCAGATACACAAATTTCCTACATCGTTTGAACGTTGCACAACAAACCAGAAACATGGGACCAAGTATCTGTACCAACTGTCGGTTTAGTATTAATGATACAAGACATTTATTTGACTTTTAGAGAGGAGCTGCTTCCACAGAGCAACAATAGAGGACTGTGGTTGGACTGTCAACTCCTTGTTTGTCAATCAGGGAGAAGAGCATCATTGCTGAAAAATACTTTTACAGATAAATAATTTAACAGTTTATCAGAATAAAATATTTATATAAAATTCTGCTTAAAGGCAGTGACTTTATGGTACATTTAATGATTTACTGGGTGATTAAACGTGGATATATGATTAGGTTTGTAAGTCAACACAACTTAGATTCCATCAATAACATCAACTCAATGACAGTATAAAATTATATATATATATATATATATATATATATATATATATATATATGCATAGATGAGGATTGAAAGTCTTCTGCCCTGGTGAGAGGAACATTCATTTACATGAGCATGTACATGCTGTGACCACAGGATATGAGACTTGCCTCCATGTACACCTTTTCTTGACTTCACCTGTCCCCATCTCTGTGCTGCCATCAGACCAGTCAGCTGTAATCCTTCTAGACCCGTCGCCTCCCCCTCCAATTTCCAAGCAGTGCCAAGCCAGAACCTTTATGTGAGTTGTCTGAGCTCGCACACACCCCATCCCACCCGGAAAGGAGCAACTTCGCACTCCACCTGATGTTTCACAGTCAGTCTGCCGCAGCCAACGTGGCCAGAAAGCAGGACCCATATCTACCCATTTGTAGCTTAATTCACAAGTAGCCGAGTGCACTAACCAGTCTCTGACCGAACCGGCAACGTGTGAGGGCAGAGAACCGAGGTCCAGATCTGCAGCCTCCTTCTCCAGCTTCTGCTGATGGTTTGCTGCGGCCTCTCTCAGCAGCGGAGAAGCGCTTGGGTTATACTTCTCTCCGTCAGTGGTGTACGTGGGTAATTTGGCAGGCAGTGAGCCACCACGCGACAAAGGTTGACGTTCACCGTGTCCCCCAGAGGCTTTTGACGGCTGCTCTATGGACATCCAAAACAGGTCAAAACTGGATCCGAGAAGACGCTGGAGGCGAAAAGGGCGGCGATGTCTGGGTTTGGGCATGTAGTGGTAGTCTTCAGCGTTTGTCAGCAGGGTGTATGGGCGGATTGGCTGCGAGTGGGACGGTAGACTGGCTCTCAGCTGGAGAAACGGTGAATCCCAGCCCGTGTCCTCCTCATCTTGAATAAGGGTCACATTTGGGAGCGGCCTCTGGGTTGAAACGTCAGAAGCACATGCTGCAGATCCACACAGGACAGACACAGAAATCCAGCAGAGGCAGACTCCACAGCTGAACGGTCGGGGCATTGTTAGGTGTGGATGGTGGAACAGAAGAATGAGAAACTGCTCCTGTTGTCTTCCTTTTCACCCGTTCAGTTGTGGGTTCTCCTCTGGGTGCTTTGGGGACTCTGTGTACCCAACACCAGACATCCTTGAGCTCTTAATCAATAACATACTGAAAAGAGTGCCTTATCACACAAACAGCAGTCATATTATTGAGTATGGCCAGAGCCCACCTGAGCTCCCACCTCTTATTCAAGGCTCTGGTGTTTTGGCTAACTTCAATGCAAACACACAGGACAAATCTGAGAAGCTTTCGTGTTGATTTGCCAGAATGACTAGAATTTTAACAGATTTGATGGAGCTGTATCAACGACTCAGACACAAGATCTTCAAAAATAACAGCTTGTTTACATAAAGACTGCACTTGGATCAGTTAGAAAATGAGCTTCTGGGTAAATTTCCTTCATGGTTGGATAATGACATAGCAGAACATATTTAAAAAGAGTACAGCAACATGTTTGCAGGACAATGTCCAATTTATTCTCATCTACACAAAATCAGCTGTCTGGGTCAAAGGCACACGGCTTAATATCATATGTATTTTCAACGTTATCCTTAACTGTAAACACTTGTTCTAATTTAAATTTCTGTTTACGTCAATATTATAATAATACATTTCATAAATACAGTCACATAAAGTTCTTTATACTTACATAAAAATAAGAAATGGCAGAATTAACTAGGAAATACTGCATATATGCAATGAGTTGATTAGGCAGCAGCTTTGTAGTGTCAGGTTTTGTTATTATTTTGTGTGTGTGTGTGTATGTGTGTGTGTGTGTGTGTGTGTGTGTGTGTGCTTTCAGAGAAAACCTGACTTGGCACAGCGTGTGAGAGATCGTAGCTCTATTTCAAAGTAATGGTCTGTGTGTGTGTATATTGACCTTTGCATCCACCCATTTCTCTTGTTTGTCGTCAAACTCAAAGTGAAAAGAGCTGGTCATGTGATCTGTCCTGCTGCCGGGTAGATTGCGGCGGCTGTGTGGATGTGGAGGGTGGCACGCTGCGAATTGCCTGCGAAGTGCTGTGGTCGGCTGCCTTCACCCGATCTTCCAGAAACTTATCAAACTCTGAAAGGGACAGTTGCAGTCAGAGGTGAGTGTGAACTCATGAACACACAGGAAGTAAACAAGCATTATTTTCACACTAAAATGGCAGCAATGAACCAGTGGAGAGAAAACATACCATCACTGGAAACTCCCTCGCTCACTGAAGAGTGGTCTTCCTACATTTCCAAACCAAAAAAAAACACAAAGAGATCGTATCATACTTCATCACACATCACATTGTTTTTATTTCAAAAGAAGAGAAAGAATGCTTTCTATTACCGTATCACAAGATAACCACTTGTCAATATCGTTATGTAGAGAGTTTTTCGCTGGTGGCATCTAAGAAAAGTAATCAAGAGAGGGATAAGGGGACTGTGTTTTAGCTATATTTACACACTTAGCAGCACTATACTATTATTTCACAGGAAATATTTTGTTCAAATCCATTTCTAAGTTTTAGTGGTATACACACCCCTCCTGTGACCTGCAACCTGGTATCCAGAGCTCCAGCCAGGCCCTCCACAGCTCCTGGGTCCTCATACCTGACACTGGGGATAGGATAATGTAAAGTAGGCTATTATTAACCAGTCTATAAAAAACACTGTTATTTCCAGCTTTAACAGAGCATCCAGAGACAGTTTATTGACCAGACCAGTTGTCTTTTACTTCTTATTGAGAACCTTTTTGGTACCTTTTTGTGATGTATCTTTAGGTTTACCAGTCAGATTGTATTTGTTATCTAACTACAAAAATGTGTAATATTTTACATTTATCACATTAGTCACAGATTGTAGATATTTAATATTAATGTTAATCCAGTCACCGTTTGCCCTAAGGCAGGTTAAAGTCAGCACAAGTGATGAGGCGCTTTCATCACTGATAGTCAGTACTGAACACAAATAAAAAACACAACTCATGTCGTGAGAGTATGTATCAAGATGTGTTTTCCTGTCACTAGCACCACTCACCCTTTCCTCTGCTCCGCCAGGGAGCTGCCTCTCGTCTGAGCAAACATGTCAAACTCCTCCTCCTCTTCTGCAAGACAGAGGGTTAACTCATTAAGTCACGACTGAATCAAAAACAACTCCCTCCATCTTGGCATCTATATTCCTGTAGCAACGCATATTTCATAATTAAACCACAAACATTAATAAAATACTCTATTTTAATACCAAAATGTCATTATTTGTAATTTATAGAAACTGCATATTTTTTGTAATAATTATGAAAATGTTTTCACAGGCATATCATAAAAAATTCCAACTAATAATACCAGCACAAAGGATTAATCAATGTACCCTCCACATAAAACCTCAAATTTCACACACAACTTAATAATACATGTTCTACACGCATGAAATTGGTGTCATGCAAAGTTTACTCACTGTGGTTGGGTGATTGTTTTTGACTGGCCCAGGTGCTGACTGCTGGTTGGCTGGTTGCTGTGATGACAGCGGGCTGACTGAGAGTTGAAGGCTCAGCTCCGAGGTCGATGAGGCTCGAGCTTGTGGTAGAGCTCTGCTAGAGTGAGTACACAACACAGGGAGTGTCACCTAGTGTGTGAGTATATTCTTGTAGAACAAATGAAGAGAAAACATTTTTTACACCCCACAGTTTTCTGAACCATTCAGGGCTGCATTCATTATTTCAAACAAAAGAGAGAATCAGATCTTTCTCACCAGTTGAGTATTTGTCATTTGTGCCTTGTTCAGTCTGTCAAACCTAAAATACAATTACAATACAAAGAGTACGAAATTAGCCACATACATGACACACTCTTGAAATTCACAAAGCTAGGCTGCAGCACACCTCTCATAACGGATGAAGGCGTTGTTGAGTTCATCGTTGAGCACGAGCAGCTCTTCAATAAACCCCTCGTCCAGCAGCTGCGGGATGAGCTCCACCACTCGAGTCTGCATGCTCTTGCACACCGAGTACAGCTGCTGCTTGGACAGAGGAGGAGAGGGAGATTAATCCATTCTCGTTGCTAATGACCACCATGATTCATCTCTGATATTAAATCCAGTCCAAGAGTTCTATAATAAATCAAATTCACTGTTCTGGTGTACCCAATTTTATTCTTCTTGCTTTCCTACATTTTCCCCAGGATTCTTTAACAACAACAACACGATAAAGGTCAGTGATGATACTCTTACCTACTTTTGACTTGCCAAGTATGTATGTATGTATGTATGTATGTATGTATGTATGTATGTATGTATGTATGAGTATGAGTTGCCAAGCACCTGTAGCAGGTCTGTATCATCCTGCTGGCTCTGTCCAGGTATTAGCTCATTCAGCATTTCTGACATCACAGTGAGATTTCCCTTCACCAGTGCCAGCTCACTTCGCAGCTTCTGTTCCTGAATAAGGAATGCATTTTATTTTTTTTTTTATCAACAGCAGTCACAAGCCACAACACAGTGATGTTTATTATATAGTCATTTTGATGCTGACTGCTAAGGTTAGAGTGAAGTGAAGACAACAGTGGCCAGTATCACACAAACAGCATACACCTCCTGCAATACAGTTATATTTCAGTTATTAGCAGGAAAGGCACAGGTGGAACTAATAACATTAACAATGGCTCTGCCCCAGTAATTATAACAATGCAATGAATCAATTGACAAAGGTATAAGTTAAACCTGAACTTTGCAACTCAAAATGTCAACTCTGAAAAGGGGCTGTTCACATTTTTACCCCGGTCATGTGATCCCTGAAATGGGACATACCAGTGCCTATAAAACTAGTAAAGCCCCCTTGGACCTTTTCATGGTTTCTTGTTTTGCAACACTTAATTACAATGGGTGTCATTGGGATTTTTTACACTAAAAACAAGAAGATTCTTTAATGTCAAAGTGAAACCAAATTGATCTTGAGTCTACAAATATCACTAGCTTTTAAAAGTCCATATCAATCAGTCTTAGTTTACCTCACTAGCTCTATGTAGTCGTTGACTGGTGTTTTTAGGCAGTGGTACCTGTTCTGCAGAGAGGGAGACTGGTCCCTGGCTGAGCTGGGATGGAGGTAATGTATTCTGAGTGGGAGCACTGGAAGGTGCTTGTGGTTGTGACTGGTGTTGGGGAGCGGCGACAGGGGTCGTTTCAGGAGCCCCGTTTTCCGGAATACTCTGCAAGATAAATGCAGCAGAGATTAGTCAGCAAAGTGTGGGATGAGATACAAATTTGTGCATTTGCTTTGGTGTGTTATTTTCACTGTGTAGACAGTGTTACCCTATTTGGAGTGTGGATGGGGGACAGAGCATCCAGGTCTGTCATGGGGAACTCCAGACCGCGTCTCCTCAAGTCGTCGTATACGTACACCACCCCCGCCAGAGAGGGAAAGCTACGAAATGCATCAGCCCACGCCTGGGGGTGGGAGGAAGATCATATGGACGAAACATAATGAGTCAGTGTTCAGGAACACAGTACACAGGCCAAAAACTAAAATTGCATGTATAAAGGAAGAGAAGACAAGAAAAGCAACAGAAAGGAAATAGTTCTTCAGCATTTACAATCCTGTCATCATTTCTGCTAGTCCGTGATTACACACCACTGGCTTTGACCATGTAGCATAGGAATATATGAAGACATTGAAATCACAAAGATTACTACAGATAACACTATTGAACATGTCTGTAGCCATAATAGAGTCCAATTTAAGTAAACTTTGAACATTGCGGGATGTCAACAATCTTTCAATACATACATTCATGTTCATGTGAAGACACTGTCAAAGCCTCCAAAATAAGAATTCCAATACATTAAATTAAATTCAGAGCAAACTACACCAGAAATGGTCAACAGAAACTTGACCTGCAACCATTTTAATAATCAATTAATTGTTTCAGTTGTTTTTTATTTAAGCAAAAATACCAACAATTAATTGGTTCCAGCCCTTCAATAATATAAGAATATTTGCTGGTTTTCCTCATCTTCTATGGTACTAAATTAAACATCTTTGGGTTTAGGACTGTTGGTCAAACAAAAGAAGCACTTTGAAGGCAAGTGTGATGGGATTTTCTGACATTTTATAGACATGACTAATCAGTTATTTAAGATAACACCAGCAGATTAATCAATTCTGGGAATACTCATTGGTTGCAGCTCTTTTGCAGACAGTTTCTACTGTATTGCCCTCTGTGAGAGCAACCACATACCTGTATGAGGCTGAGCACCCTGTCATGGAGGACAGTGGGGGGGTTGTATTTGGGCAGAATGCAACGGACCAAAACTCCTTCAACAAACTCCTGCGACGCCACCAGAACGTGGAAGCGATGGCCACAGTTCTTCACGCAGGCCTCAAGAACCTGTGTGAGACCAGCGATACAGTCCACAATATAAAAAAAGGTTATATAAGAAAGCTTTTTCCTCAATACGTACACTAAGACTGTTGATGCCACTTGGGTAAAAACCACACACTGAAACCATCTCCTCTAGGCCACCAGCCAATCAGGATAAGGGTCAGTCTAGCCTTCAAATTACACTCTCACACCCTGCAACTCATGAACCAATGAATAAAACTTTCACATACAATGACAAACAGTACAGATGATTTACTCACAGTAAGAGCCAACATGATCTCTCTGAAGTTCTTGTTTCCTACGATTCTCTTCTTAATAGCTTTGACTGCATCTCTTGGCCTGGGAAAAATTAAAAAAAAACAAATTTGCATCAGTTGATCAATTTGCTTGTTTGTCCATCTTGATATTCAAACATGATAATAAGCAATAATTATTTACAAAAAGAAGATAAAAGGGATATGAGTATATAAGGGTGGAGGTGTTCTGTTGCAGAAGCATTAATAAAAGGTAGTTCTGTACACTGACATCAAATCAGCCCGTCTGAATAACTGACTAACGACCTGTGGGATATGCTGAAATTCCTCATAGTATTACAAACAAAGAGCAAAAGCATCTTGAGATTGGCCTTAAACATAAGTAGCAGGTCATTCAGTCACAACCAGTTAGATGGAAATTCAAACCGACAAAATCATAAAGGAAGTGACAGTAAGCAATACAAAAATAAAACACAGTCAGGAAGGTGAGGCAATATGCACCAGATGGGACCCGTCTGAGGCTTCTCGATGAAACCATGTTAATTATGACCCTACCCCTCGTCCGTCTCGTTGATGATGTCGCATATCTCCATGTTGAGCCCCCAGTCGTCCGACTGCAGAGAGCCCCCGGTCGCTTGCTCTGTCAACAGAGAGGGAGTGCGGTGAAGTTGCAGCGATACAGTAATACTGATACGGGAACATATAAATGTCACAATAACCAGAAGACTTTCCTCTGATATCATAACATCTCCAAGATAACAGGAAGTCATGCTGCTCATCGCTCTCAGCTCTCAATGTCTCAAATCTGTTAATAAAACTGATACTTGAGGTCACAAACCATCAGTATTTCTGTTCTGTGGAATGTTTGTGACTACATGAGCAACAATTAACAAAGAGGAGGAAAAAAACATCCATAGTCAATTAAACTTGATTCATTTGGCAAAGCAACAAGCTTGTAAACACAAGATTAGCATATTATCACCTAATAAAGTTGTTGTGGTGAATGTGTTAGCAAAAAGTTGCCTGTTACACATCCAGCAGACACGAAGCAAAATGATTACTCATTTGGAGTTGTGTTTCTGGCCATTTGACAGACGAAACTCCAATAGTCGACTGCTTTTAGCTCTGATTTGGTGCAAACTCTTCTGCGAACTCATACCTGTACAGTTTTAACAATGTGCCTCCTTACAGATCAAATCTGATTCTTGAGGACTGTGTGATTGCGGTTGGATGGGTTTTGACTGAAAAGGGCTTCTTTCCCACAGCGTAGGCAAACTAACCCACAACTGCCATCAAATAACAACTCTGATGGGTTTGTAGAAATACTTGCCATCGCCTCTATCCAACAAGGCCCCAAAAAGAACACAGACAAAAATTCTGAAATCGCTCATGTGAAGTAAGTGGTATCCTCCAGATAATAGTGCTTTTAGAGGAACTCACTGTTTATAGTAATAAGCCGGTTGGAAAAAAAAACATGCATTTCCCTCCAAACTATTTAGCAATCACAGATTTCTTTGCGCTCCAGCCCTGCAGGCTCCTCTTAAGTCTTTAAATCTCCTTCATTCCTTTCCACCAACACTCCTCCAAACCCTCACCCATGCCTTTCTCAATCCCATTTTACTCCCTCCCCTCCTCTCATCCACTCCCTCCCCTCCCCTCCCCTCCCCTCCCGGCTCCCACCACTTCATGTGACTGTCAGCTGCTTCTGTTCTCGTTCACTTCAGAAGTAGCTGAAGCCTGTCTGCCCTTTATGTGTGAGAAACTGAGTGGATGAGATAAGAGGAAGGAAGCCTTGAGATGGGTGTGGAACATGTTCTCATTACATCTTTCCAGTAATCAACAGCTGACAAAAAAAAAAAGCTTCCGGGGTGCCATTTTGAAGAAATAGTGCCGTCTTAAAAGTTGCTTGTTGAAGAGGACCAGTAACACTTGTGCATACGGTGTGAAAGTGCAGCTCGACAAAACACATCAGCGATTGAGGAAGTGAGAGGAAACATCCAGCGCCTCCTTAATTCGCCAAAGCAGCTGTCGCTTTACTTGCAGCAGCCAATCGCACGGAAGAACGAGTCCCGCCCCTGTCGCGTCATTGGCTCTAAGGACTTCTTCTGATCTTTCTGTCAAAGTTTGAGTTAATCATTAAACATTTTAGACTATAAAAAAAAAAACTACGTTAAAAGTCTTATTAAGGTTGTTTACGTCCCTGGAGGTTTGATTATAAAATGCTGAAACATGTTAGTGATTTGGCTATTTAAATGAAATGGTGTCAAATTGAATCCAACGGCAAACAATACCTCAGGAACCATAACGTTAGTTTAAAAAGCGACTTACCGATTCGCTGACCGACGGGCGTTGAAAAGGGGTTTCCTATGAGAAACTCCATTTTCTCCCCGAGTGAAAACATCCTGGAAAGCGACAATCGTCCGCTCTGAATTTAAATGATTTGGCAACTACTGAACTCAAACCTGCGTTGTTTCCTTTGGCTTTCAGAGTCTGCCGCTGCCTCTGAAGCGCACGGTCTCTGCGAGAGGTCACGTGAACACACACAGAGGCCGGAAGCTGCAGACATCAACACAGAGACAGACTGCCGCGGGTTTAATCACATGTTCGTCCTGCTCCTATACATCTGAGATCACATTATTTCTATATGAAAACAAGGTTGAATATTCTTGCTGCTTGAACATGGACCACACTAGAAAAGTTTGCTGCTGAAACGAAGTGGGATGAAGCAACTTTCTTACACCTTCCCTTATTTCCATGCTATTAAATCGCACAAATACAGATTTAATAGATCACTGTTGCATGAATAATATATTTATATAATGTAAGAATTATAATCACAAATTGCGACTGTTCAGCCTATTAGTACAGAAGACCAGTGAGAGAATAATAAAGCAGAAGTAGAGGTCGATATGAATAATATGCAGATGAGGGCCAGATAGGTGTTTACTGTTGTTAGTATTTTGAAATTCCACAACCATCTGAGACCATCAGTTATTTGTAGGTGTGAAGTTCTGGCATAGTTTGACACTTTATCGTCAGCTGCGCCACCTAGTGTCCTAAATGTAGCCTGCAGTACAACAGAGAGTAAAACTACAAATCCAAATTTGGTGCAGATGGTTTTGGTTTTGAGACTTTTGCAGTACATGTAAAAAAACCAACAACAAACAGTTAACATTGGCATTACTTTTCTGTAAAAAACTGAATAATACAAAAATGTATGTGAGGAAATTGACCTCTTGTCAACCTTTCGTTAACGTATTTTATGGGGAAGTTTGGGCCTTTATTTGAGGGCAGACACTGAAGAGATGACAGGAAATGAGGAGACAGAGAGATGGAGAGTGAAACAAGGCTCAGGAAAATGTGCTGAAAGTATTAAAAGTAATGTACTCAATGCAGAAAAATTGCCTTTGTATATTGAATCCTGTATATCTATATAATATTATACATTATATGCATTAATGAGCAGCATTTTACTGCTAGTAAAAAAACAAAGCTCCTGTCTGTTTCTATGTATGTTTATGTCTGTTCATTTTCTGCATAAATTGTTTTCTACTACCATTACATGTACATGTACCATATGTTTAGCTGCCACCAAAATGATGGGACCCTACTGCTTAATTTTAAAAAAGGAGAATGTGCATGCAATAGGAGGAGGTCCAGATTAAAATGCATTTTAGCTTGAAATGTCTATTAAAAAATGAGGGAGCTATTGAAAGAAAAATTGAAAAGGTCCCTTTGCACTGTGCAGACAACAATCACCTGGGAAACGAAAGAAAAGGTCTGAATCTGACGAAGATGAGACAAGATCTGATGAAGCGTATATTGTAAAGTTGTGGAAAAGTATTAAGTGGAAAAGAAAATACTCAAGTAAAGTACAAGTGCCTCAGATTTTTTACTGAAGTACAGTAGTTGAGTAAATGTGCTTACATTCCATCACTGCAGCCCATGCCCCTGTATTTCTGCATTACTACCACTAGGTGGCAGCATTGAACCTACAGTGTATGGCTCATCTGTAACAGTATCTTTCTAGTGGTTTGTTTTTATCTTGTTTCAGAGACACAACCCCACGATGACAACGAAGAAACAATGCACTTACAGACAATGGACAGTGGCGTATTACTGAAATGGTGAAATAATTACAGTTTCAAGATGACATACAGACAGTTTTTCTGGGGATCCCCAATGATGTCATCCTGACTGAGGCGCTATTGTATGAGTAATAGCAGCTGCATGTCTAAGTTGCGTCCATACATTGTGCCACTGATTAGAAAAATACCTTAAATCTTAAGTAAGAAGAAACTGAGGCGTTTCAGTATGACAGATCCAAACCTGTGATACTGTGGCCTGTATGGTCTTAACAGAATCGCTAACCTCAGGTTTCACTCTGATTTTATATCACCATTATTATTTCTCTGGGAAATAATAATGGTGATACTGTCTAAAGGGTAGTGTGAGAACAAACTACCACCAATTATTGATTCCCTGTCTGAGTGCGTGCACGCACGCACACACACACACACACACACACACACACACACACACACACACACACACAGTGTTCATAAAAGAAGCTCTTTGCCATTTTTTAAATCGCTTTTTAAAACACGTGTCCAGCAACAACACACTGAAAGAGACAGAACACGTTTTGATTGAACCAGTAACTCGACACATTCTTTGTTAATAAAATCACTGAGGATGTGAAGATGAAAGCTGGCGACCTTTGACCTTTGAGTTCCTCAATTCCCAGGTCCACAGATACCCTCAGGCCTCTCCCTGGTGCTTTTATGACCCTAGTAGCAAAGTGAAAAGCGAAACTGCTATTTAACACATTTCTGAATCCCTACACCTTTGCAAGAACACAAAGTTACAACTTCCACAGCATCTTTAGAGGCACACAACTTCTCTCCTCTCTTTTTGCATTTCCATAAACATTATGGGTTCAGATTAGAAAGCCCAGGGGGATGCTGCCAGCGTCTTATCTCTTTTCTCCAGGCTGTACAACCTGGCACAATAAACAACTTAAAACCCTCACACAATTGTTCACACAATAAGTCTGTATCAGGCCAAATAATGTTCATATTTCCTAACAATGCATTAGCCAGCAGCACACAAAACATTATAGGTGGAAATCATGAAGAGGAAGAGTTGACTTATTAGCATGTCCATTCATGTTGGGATGAAAAGCAATTTTAGAATGATTTCTTTTTTAAAGGAAACATCTCTCTTTTCTAGATGTTTCCAGTAGGCTCGTGTGGTTCAGGAGAATATTACGCCTGGGGGAAACTTGTAGAAAACCCCCACACATAAGCACGTTTTAATCCAAAAGTGCCACACAATAAATGGGCACAATCATCTGCCATTTCACGAGACTGAGCCTGGGAAATTGCAAGCACGTATGTATGAACACGCTTGTGTGCGAATTGTGTGTGTAGTTGCGCTGGTTGTAAATTGATCCCTCCTACTCTCCCCGGTTCGTTGTGCAGAGGAGGGGCGAGGAGGAGGAGGAGGAGGAGGAGGGAGCCGAAGCAGGAAGGAAGGCAGGCAGAGAGGGAAGGGAGGCAGGCTGTGAATGCTAACAAGCCCCGCCGTAATCATAAAGCACCGTAGGTAGGGTTTGAGGGGAAAAAAACCGTCTTGCAATGGAGAGGAACGACGACCACTATTAAACACCTACTATGCGCCAGTGTCGCGTTCGCCCTGTGCGCGTGCAGCAGCCTCACAGTCGTCGGCACGTTTGATCCGAAAAAAACCCCGTCTTTTTCCGCCGAGTGAAATGTATCGCGACTGCTCGGGATTCACATTCTGACAATGGAGATTGAAAATATCGTGGCCAACACGGTTCTCCTGAAGGCGAGAGAAGGTAAGCACCGCCGAATGGCTAAAAGAAAAGAAATTGTCATGTATTTTCTCCCCCCCCCCCTCTCCTCCGACTCAACGTCACGGCCACGGACGAGCCCGAGCTTTCGGCTGTCCTCCCTGGGATTTATGTTTTCCTCTGTCTCCCATCCCTGCGCAGCGCTTTGTCTCCGGGCAAAAAACACCGAACCTACCCCGGTGATATCAGCTGTTTGTCCAGTAACGGCACACGTATATTTACCGGGCAGGTTACCACAAGGCCCAGTGCGGGCTGGAGATGAACAACGCAGGGAGTGTTTTGCAGTATCGCGCAGATGGCAGAGTTGCATTAGGGGCTGTCGAGCAAATGTTTTCACACAAGCGCCGGTGGTTTCGTGGATATTTACAATGTACGATGACATAACTGATATTTAATGGTATTTACGTGACACGGTATCGAGTGTGGACCGAGATGGAGCTGCACAGTGGGGCTCTGTCTCAGTACAGCCTCTCCTCACCTGTCACCGTAGGTTTCGGTGTGTTTTTCAAGCCCAGTTAGGAATGTAAAGTGAACGCGTGCTATCTTTCGACGCAGGCATTTCTCACTGCATCGCCGTTTGGCTGTTGAGTGGCTAGTGGGAAGAAGGGATAATACTGAGGGCTTAGATCGAGACTGGAAGAAGGCCCCGCCGTGGCCCAGGCGCTGTAGCCCCGGGTGTGCACGCTGCTCAGTGGGCCGGAGATCCCGCAGCAGCTCACCTGGAGGTGGAGAAGAGGCGAGGATCCATCTGTTTCCCAGAAGATGGCAGAGCAGAGAGGCTACTTTCGTAGCCAGCGAGTGGGCGCAGGGTGGGTGCACAACACGGGATCAGCTGCCAGAGGAGGGTACGAATGTGTTATTACTTCTCAACGGTTTCCACTTGTGTTTTCTTTCTTTCTTCTTTTTCATCCAATCGGATTGGGCACCAGCAGAAAGGCTCCATGGCCTCAGATGATGTGCAAGTTGCTCCATTTTTTTTTATTCGACAGCAAAGTCGTGTGCGGAGCGGAGGCCTTCCCTGCTTATGGTTTGCATTATATTCGGACTGCGTTTCAGTTCAAGACTAAACGCCAAAAACACTGCTGTGAAATGGATTATTCACAGCGCCAGTGAATCCATTTCATAGCACCAGGCTTACCTCTACCTGCCGTTAAATGGTGTTTGGCACTGCCATGAGCGTTAACCCGTGAGCTTATTGTGTCTTCAGTCCAGCTCCAAAAGGCCCTCGGCGATAAGTGTGAGTCTATGAACCATGCAGAGAGTGGAAGGAGCCTGGTATGCCTCAATATGTAAGATCAATAAGATCACCTTAATACACTTAGCTTCAGTGGTGAGATTTGTACTGAATCAGTTGGTCATTTGATGGAAAACTGATTGTGTTTTTGATCCTTCGTTTATAAAGTTTATAATACCAATCGGTTAATTTGGAAATATAAAATCTGTATCAATAAAGAGAACCTGCGTGGACCTTCCTCCACCATTTCAGACATGTTGAGTATACAGTCAGTGTTGTGTTTTTGTATTTGTCTCCCTGCTTTACAACTCACTGTGTTAATTAGCAATCAGATTAAAACAGTGAGTGGCTCCCAATTTATCCCTTTAAGGTGCACAGGAGACTAATTAAATTTTAATCAGCCTTTCCAGAGGGGGGGGGGGGGGGGGTTTGCAGCTGTCCGAGTGTTTGGTGTTGTCACAGTGACA